>JAUZSW010843220.1:0-43561 GCA_034780735.1 Hyalogyrina grasslei
TAAAATCAAAACTACCCGCAGAGAATTAACGATTGCAAATTATTAATAATTAAGGAAAATAACACCTGAGTAGTTACAATAATTTTAACGAAATAGATTCCTTTTCTAAGTTCTTCAGTTGATACAATTAATTTTTCAGAGAAGGTGTTTTCATGAATTACTTTTCCTATTATATCTAAAAGTAACAACTTTGATTCTTTAGCATTGTCAACACTTACAATAAAATATTCTTTTGCAGGGTTGGGGTAAATTAGAATTTCATATTCTTTTTTAACTATTTCAACTTCTGTGGTAGTTTTGCTAGATAAATGGTATTTGTACGGTTGCTCATAACTTGTTAGCGTAGGAGTTGCTGAAATCTCTAGAATATACTCACCCTGCGGTACGAGTCTTTCAAATTCAATAGATGATGTGGAATTACTAGATTCAGTTGCTTCAATTATATTTCCTTGCATATCTTGAATATTAGCATAAAAACTTGATACAGGAATATTATCAATATTGATTTTTATGGAAGATTCATTATTTACATTAAATTTATACATATCATAATCAAGTGTATTATCATCAATTGACTGAATTGTTACAAAACCAATATAGGTTTTATCGAAACCAATTTCATATGCTAAACTGGTTTCATTTACCTCATCTAAACCTTGCATGTTTTCATAAATCTGTTTAGGTAAATTAGTATGAGTTTCTAGTGTTGCTGAACTATGTTGATAGAACTTATCAACTTGTAAATTACTATAATATGTTGTTAAATCAGCGCAATAATCTCTAACAACTCCATCACTTCCTCCAAGATAAGTGTCAAGAATGCAACCTGAACAAAGCCCAATAATACAAGAATATCCGAGATTAGTATAAATTGATTTTTCATTTAGACCTGTGATGTATTCCCCTGCAGAGCCATTACAATTAACATCTATATTTTTATAGTCATACAATAAATTATTCCACATTACAGAATTACTCTCAATACCTCCGAATAAATACACGCCTGCATCCTCACTCCAAAAATAATCTCGTCTTAAGTCCCTTGTTGCATCCAACTTTTCGTTTATTTCACTACCAATACCCGTTCCAGACGCTGTAGCATTACTTCCCCCATGGGGAGTTCCTGTAGTAATTAATTTAGCAACATGATGTTGTCCATCTGGCTGCCATATATCAGGGTTCTGCAAGTACTCTCTTGCAGTTAGACCTCCCATACTATGCCCCATTAGAATAACTTTATTAGCTCCAGTTTTTTCAAGAATTTCATAAATTGCCCAACTCAACGCTTTGCCTTGTTTCATAATAGCTTGTTGATTACTATTAACATCATATTGATTGTCATCAGCACTATTGTCACCATGAAAGTATAAGCCATTATAACCAACATCAAAATTAATTTTGTAATATTCACCAACAACTAAAGTTGTAGTAAATAGGGCCATGTCTGCATCAGGAGTATCATAAAAATTTAAGTTAGCCACAGTATTATTTAAATCATAGTTTAAACAAAAGTCAAATCTACCTCCATAATTAAAATCATATTGTGTTCTTAAAAAATATGTGAATTCATCCCATGTAGAAGCATCACCAGCTAAACCATGAATTAGGATAATTGGATAAGGTATTAATAAATTATTAGTTGATTTGTTTTGAATTGGAAATTCAACTTTTTTAGCAACCCCTAAGCTATCAGGAGCTGAATACATTTCATATTCTATTGGACGTTCCACATATTTAATATTTATTTCATTTTGGGAATAAATTGTAGAACTGATAATCATAAAAATAAATAACACTATATTTTTCATAATATTTAGTTTTAAATTTGATTTAATATTTGTCTTTTTTTATTATAGATATTATGTTTTATAGTACAATAAAATGTATTAAGGCGTGTGTATGGAACAAAAAGCATGTGTTTGGCAGCGAAGTGATGCTTGCAGGGGTGGGCTGCTAAACTCTTGCTTTTTGGGGTTGGGTTTTCGGTGTGATTAGTCCTATTTATAGAATAATACATAATTAATCAATTTAAATGAAGAGTATGATTTTATGGACACGCCTTGTGCCTAACGTACTAGCGTATGGCATGTTGGGCATTTTAGAGCACTTACTTATCGAGTTGCACGAGCCGAAACTTTGGTTTTGGTTACAGTTAAAATTCATATCTAATAGCCGAAACCAAAGTTTTGGCGGTATTTAAAGATAGCTATAATTTTCGCAATAGATGTCTGCCCAATTTGCTATGACGCATTGTTAGCTACTGCCTTCAATAGAGATAACTGGAAAAGATATAAATTAAGCTTTTGTTGTTTATTGTAATAGTAATTTGAATAGTCATATCTTTTAATCTATTCGCTAAATAATTATTAAATTTTTAGTCATGTGCTTCTAAGTAATAGAAAGCTCCTTTATTTTTCCGTATTTTTTTAATTAAATCTTGAACTGATTTTTCTTTTTTATCATTTGCATTACCAGCTATAATAACCATAAATTCGTCACCGAACTTTTCCATATATCTATCTATCTGACCGAGTGCTCTATCTGCTTGATTGGTTTTTTTCAGTTCTCTTGCAAGTTTAAGTTCTATACCATATTTTAAATCGCCAATTATTAAATCAATTAATCCCTTGTCACTAACACCACTTTTTTTTACATTTTCAAAATATTGCTTAAAATGGGTTTCCAAGAATTTATTCAAATTAAGTTCTGATATTTTATTAAGTTCTTTAGACTTAATATTGTAATACTTTAGTACATCAAGAATTTTATCAGTATTAATGACCTTGTCAAGCCAAAGTCCATCAATATTTTTATTTTTATCAATCAGAGTTATATCGTAATAGCCTGTGTTTAATACAATTGTATTATTCGTTAGTTTGAAGTTTTGAATTTTCAGGGAAGTGGCTGGTGTGAATATATTCAACTCTATCAACTCGTCGAATTTTATTTTTCTCTTCCCATTTTCCCAAAGTGCTTTTATCCGTGATATGAGCTTTTTGTTGTCTTTAATCGGATTGTTATCCAAATCATTATTCTTGTTTGCAATTTTTATTGCCCAGTCCCCAAATAAATCCTTTTTTAGAATTATATTTTTAAATTGTTGATTTGAAATAGATTTATCGATGCGAAGTTTATCCAAGTCTTTTGTCGAAATAGTTTTTTTTCCTTTCTTAATTTTCTCTTGAAAGAATTTTATTGCATTAATATTATTTTTAGTTGTAGCCATAAGGTAAGTTTTTTTTAATTATTATTTTATGTGTTTCTATTTATTAATATCAATTTGGAGCTTGCAATATAATAGATGGTTCATGGTTCTAAACAACGTCAAAGTTAATTGATTGTTATTTAGAGATTTATGTATTTTATAATAAATCATTTTTTCCATTAGTTACTCCTGTCCGTTGTCTAAAAAACTCAACTTTTTTCGACAGTAGGGGGATTACACACAACGGTTGGCGGTATGGAGTGTTGGGGTTTTCAAAGACTTCTTTATCAGGCTATAATAAACTTTGACAAAAGAACAAATACTAAAACAAACATCTAATCCCCAATACTTTATACCGCGTGTTAGCAAAAGTGCTTATTGTATAAGTTGATAATCTTTAATTAGCAAATTAGATGAAAGATTTAATCGTGTCACTAATTTCCTTATCATCTCAACAGTTAACCTGCGTTTACGATTTAAAATCTCGGAAACCCTACTTTTTCCTCCTATTTCTGGAATCAAATCAACTTGCTTTAAATGCAGTTCTTCCATTCTTATTTTTATTGCTTCAATCGGGTCTGGTGCGTCAATTGGATAATATTTATTTTCATAGTCATCAACTATTAATCCAAGAATTTCAAGCTCATCACTCTCTGGAGTACCAATTTTAGCATCAAAAATATCTTCTAGTCTTTTTAATGCAATATTATAATCTTCTTCGGTTTTAATCGGTCTTATTTTCATTGTTTCCAATATTTAAATTTTATTAGCATCTATCTTATCGTAATCAGAATGAGTTCCTATAAATCGAACAAATGCTAATTGATGTTCGAAATTAAATTTTATAACCAATCTATAAGAATTGCCTTTTATGTTAAAAACAACTCTACTGTCTTTCAAAACACTTGCATTAGCATAACTTTGTTTAACATCATTGGGTGTATTCCAATCAGTATTCTTAGCTGAATCATACCAAGTCTTTAAATACTGTTCAGAATCAGGATATTTTTCCCAAAATTCTTTCAATGTTCTTTTTGCAAATATTCGTTTCATTATTCTCTATTTAATGACAAAGATATAACTAAATTCTCAATTTGCGAACTATTTTAATGTAAAAGATACTCCTCCCTGCATTTTTGCTAACGCTTGAATATATTCGAGGGGTAAATAATAATAATTGGGGGCTATTTAACAGATAATAATGGTAACGAGGTTATTGGGAACATATACTATGAAATTAAGAGGCATGTAGCACAATTTTAGAATACATTATTAACAACCCATTTAATTGGAATAATGATAAATAATTACAATTAATATTCTTCTTAGAATATCAGTATGTTATTTGGTTATAGTAAAATGTTTATATTTCTGTAGGCTTTGCTGAAAAAATACATTTTATCTATAGTAAGCCTATCGGTGTTTTGTTTCGTCATCGAGAAAAATATTGGAATAACTGCGATATCTCGATTTTGCAATAATGCCTTTCTTAACAGCCTCAATAACCATGCAACCCGGCTCATGAATATGTGTGCAATTAGTAAATTTACATTTATCTGAAGCATGAAATACATCTTTAAAATACAGACCAATTTCATTTTTATTTATATCAACTAATCCAAACGAACGAATACCTGGAGTATCGATTATAAAGCAATCTTTAGTTACTTCAAATATTTCTGAAAAGGTTGTAGTATGCTTTCCCGATTGATGATAATCTGAAATTTCGTCAATACGTAAATCTAATTCAGGATTTATAGTATTAATAAACGATGATTTTCCAACGCCGCTATTTCCCGATATAAGATTTATCTTTCCCTTCATACTTGCATGAACTTCAGCAACACCTTTTTTCTCTGTCACACATATTGGAATACATTCATAGCCTGCCTTATTATATATTTCTATAAAACTATTAAGTACTTCTTCATCAATTAAATCGGTCTTGTTAATTAAAATCTTTGTTTTAATAAAAAACATCTCTGCCGATAGCAGAAACCTATCTATAAATTCGGTGGGAGTAACAGGGGCTTTTAGCGAAACCATTAAAAATGCTTGGTCTATATTTGCTGCTATTAGGTGTGCTTCGTGATGAAATTGAGTTGCCTTTCTTATTATATAATTTTTTCGAGCTTCTATATGTGTAATAATTCCCGTATTATCTTCTGCTATAATATTAAAATTAACCCTGTCGCCAACAGTTACAGGTGTTGAGGTTTTAATTCCTTTAATTCTAAACTTCCCCTTTATGCGACACTGTACAATTTCACCGTCTTGTAAAACGGTGTACCAACTTCCTGTAGATTTTATTACTAGTCCTTTCGGCATAATGTATTTTTATTTTGCAAAGCTAATTTACTCAATTTAAAAAGAAGACTATTCTGTAGAAACAATATCTTTAAATGCTCTAAATTCATGTATTACTTCAACAGCTTTAGCCTTAATCAAACAATATATCTCTTGATTTATTTTAAGTTTTAGCTGCTTAAAAGCTGCTGTAGATATTTCTGCCACTAAATTAAAACCACAATCTATAGTTACAAAAACAGACCCCTCGTTTTCGAATAATTTTATTATTCTTCCCAACAGTTGATTTTGTATCGAAGTACCTTCTAAAGCATTTGTAGAAAGTGCAATATCATCAGGACTAATACATAATCGAACCATTTTATTATTACTGTTTTTGGTATTTAGCAAATTGGAATTTGTATATATAAAATGCTTAGATGAAGCAGTATTAGCAAACCTGAATAATTTATGATTCGAGTTATAATCAATAAGTTGTGCATCGAAAACATTTAAATAGCGCTTGTGCGAAATTATGTTTGGCGCTATGCCTGACTCAGATATTTCAACATAATTTCCCGAAGCAATAATTTTTTGCTTATCAATTATCAATAACTCATTTGTAAGTCGCAAAATATCTTCTAAATCATGGCTGACAATTAAAAGAGGTATATTATATCTATTATTTATCTGTAATAAGTACGATATTATTTCCTTCCGCTTTTGTCTATCCAGATTAGAAAATGGCTCGTCGAATAATAGTAATTTTGGTTGCGAAAGAAGTGTGCGCCCAATTGCAACTCTTTGTTTTTCACCTCCAGAAAGCTGCGATGGTTTATTTTTTAATAAATGCTTAATTTGCAGTAAATCAATTATATTCTCAAGACTTATATATTTATCTTTTCCCTTATTATAAGTTTTACTATATAAAAGATTTTGCTTTACATTTAAATGAGGAAATAAGTAATTATCTTGAAAAACAACTCCAATATTTCGTTTATGAATTGACAAATTAATTCCCTTTTCAGAATTATATAGTTGCAAACCATTAAATTCAATTAAGCCACTCTTAGGCTTTTCAATACCACAAATAATATTTAGTAAAACCGATTTTCCTGCTCCTGATAAACCATAAATTCCAATAATAGAATTTGTAATATTTGTATTATACGCAAAATTAGTATCTCCTAATTGTAGCTTTATATTGTTCAGAATGAGCATCATCTTATAAGGTACTTTTTCGATTTCTTTAAGTATTCCGAAAGAACAATTGCCAATACCGAAAGTAATATAGAAATGCCAACTAATCTGGCAACCTGCCATTCTTTTCCGGGTAATTGCATATTCGAATAAACCATTAAAGCAATTGTTTGAGTTTTTCCGGGAATATTTCCGGCAAGAGTAATTGTTGCGCCAAATTCGCCTAAACTACGAGCAAAAGAAAGCACCATTCCACTAATTATTCCGGGTAAAGAAAGAGGAAGACTTATGCGAAAAAAAGTAGATATTTTTGATGCACCTAAAGTGCGAGAGGCTTTCTCATATACTGGATCTATTAATTCAAACGAAGCTCGTATAGTTCTAACAGCTAGAGGTAACGAAACAATAACTGATGCAATTACTAAAGCTGCAAAATTAAAAACCAATTTAATATTAAAAGTTTCTAATAGCCAGTTGCCCAAAATGCCATTTCTGCCAATTACTAATAGAAGAATGTATCCGGTTACAACAGGCGGGGCAACTAAAGGAACAGTAATAACTGCTTCTAAAATATTTTTACCTACAAAATTTTTTCTGGCAAATATCCATCCAAGCCATACCGCTATAGGAAGAGTTGCTATTGTACTTGCCAATGCAACCTTAAGTGTTAGCCATATAATTTGTAATTCGCCTTGCGAAAAAGAAAACATTTTATTTAAAGATATCTATTATGATGCTAAGATAAGCTTTTCTTTTCTTTGTGTTTCGGTATCTTTGCAGCAAATAAATCTGACAGATGAATATACTATCGTACAACGTAAATGGCATTAGAGCCGCAATTAATAAGGGATTTGGAGAATGGCTTCAACACGAAGCTCCGGATGTTTTATGTTTGCAAGAAACTAAGGCACAACCCGAACAAATAGACACATTACTATTCGAACATTTGGGGTATAAAACTCATGTTCATTCTGCTGTAAAAAAAGGGTATAGCGGTGTTGCAATTCTCAGTCGTACCAAGCCCGATTTTGTTCAATTTGGTATGGGAATGGATAAATACGATTGCGAAGGCAGGGTAATTCGTGCCGATTATGGCGAGATTACTGTAATAGGGGTGTATATTCCTAGTGGAACTACTGGCGGACCTCGACAAGATTATAAAATGGAATTTTTAGCAGATTTTACTAATTATCTTATTCAACTTCGGAAAGAAAGACCAAAGCTTATTATTTGTGGCGATTATAATATTTGCCATAAAGCTATAGATATTAATCATCCGGAGCGGCATAAAAAATCATCAGGATTTTTACCGGAAGAGCGTGAATGGTTCGATAAATTTATTGCATTAGGGTTTATAGATACATTTCGCGAATTCAATACCGAGGCAAATGAGTATTCGTGGTGGAGTTATAGGGCAAATTCAAGAGCAAAAAACCTTGGTTGGCGTATTGATTACCATATGATTACTGAAGAATTAAAACCACAACTAAAAGCTGCATCAATTCTTCAAAAAGTAGAACATTCAGACCATTGCCCAGTAAAAATTGTAATTGAATAAATAGATTACTTCCTATTGCTAATTATGCTTATTATTAGGTATTTAAGATAATTTTTTACTTAGTTTAATAACCAGCGTATGATTATAAAAGCACCCTTTACACCTTACTTTTGCTGAACTACTCAGGCTTACAGGCGGAGTTGTTACCAAGTTGGGGGTGAAGAATTGAATTTGTAGGATTCACATATCAGTATCACTATTTCGTCCTCATTTTAAACTGTTGTGCCTAATTGCAAGATACATCCTATATAATAATAGAAACGATTAATACAAAATGATATGAAAAATACGAAATTTAATAGAACTCAATTGATTCCAAACTTGTCTGAAAAGGAAAACAATAAACTTTTTTGCGATAAATTTAGCCTTGATTATTGGTGGAGTAAGCCTGATTTCAACATTTCTTTATCTCATATTTCATTTGGACAATATTGATTATATTTGTTATATAATTAAAAGTAAAAAATATACTAACAAAAGATATTGTAAAGCAGTCAATTAACAATCTACCAAATTCGTTTACAATTGATGAGCTTATCGAACAATTAATATCTGTAGAAAAGGTTGAAGAAGGAATAAAACAATCGGAAAATGGTAAAACTGTTTCAAATGACGATGTTAATAACATGATTGAAAAATGGTCAAGTTAGTTTGGACTGAGTTATCAACTGAGGATTTATAAGGAATCTTCGATTATATTGCTAAGGATTCCTCTCGATTCGCTTAGATTACAGTTCAAAAAATCTATTTCCGAGCACAAGATATTATTGATAATCCATCTGTTGGGCGAGTAGTTCCAGAAATAAATGTTAAAATTATTAGAGAAGTGATATCAGGAAATTATCGAATTGTATACAAGATAATTAGTGAATTTCAAGTTGATATTTTAATACTTATTACCTTTACTAAAACTTATAACGGTTTGATAGCTTGGTGGCACGGAAATGCCCGGCCTTCGCATATTAAACTGTTTTCGAAACTCACTAGGCGTCTTGCCACAATATCGGCTAAACTGTTTATTAAAATGACTTAAATTATTAAAGCCACAATCAAAACCGATATTCAGAATACTTAAGTCAGCATTCATTAATAATTTACAGGCATACTCAACTTTTATTTTATTCAGATATTCAAAAATAGTTAGCCCAACATTCGATTTAAAATACCGGCATATCGACCCCGGAGCCATATGCACAAGCTTTGCAAGAGTTTCTAACTGAATTTCTTCGGTATAATGTCCCATCAAATATTCATGAATTTTGTTAATTCGTTCATTTTTGGGTAAATGTCTTGTTTTTAAATACTCATCGCTTGCCAATAGTTTTACAGACTTACTATTTCCTATTAAATTCATAATAGAAAAGAAACTCATCATACGGTCAAACTTATTCATATAAGGTAATTGAAGCATTAATTCACTTACTTCGTTAAGTGTTTCACCTTCTATTTTAACCCCTATGTTCGATAACTTAATAGCTTTTGAAACACCATTAAATTCTGGTAGGTTTAATATATTTTGGGGAATAATAGATTCGTTAAATAACATGTAAACCGACTCAAGAGTTCTGGTTGTTGGCATGTTAATACCATGGGCTTCCGGAATCCAAACATGTGGTAATCGGGGGCCGATAAAAATTAAATCGCCGGGATAAAAATTTTCTATAGAATCACCTACAATTCTTTTTCCCGAACCTTCGGTAATAAAGCTTAATTCGTATTCTAAATGATAATGCCATTTACTCTTTTCTATATTATCCTGAAAAACACCAATAAAAAACGATTCATCTGAGTCTTGTTTAATATTCTGAAAAAAATCGGACATAAGCATGTAATATTAAGCAAATATAGGTAAAATGTTAATATAGTATCATAAACTGTCAAAATTGATGTAGTATATACTTAAAATCGAGAGTATGTTTGTATCGTAAAAAACAATGTATTATTCATAACACTAAAAATACTTATACTATGAATTCAATATTAGAAGCACTAGGGAATGTGGTTGAACTTGGGAAAGTAGATAAAAAATCGCCTTTTCCGCCTCAGTTAAAAGGAGAAGATGGAGCGTATGAATTAACTCAAGAGGCATTAGCCGCAAAAATTAATCCTAAGAATATTCTTGAAGATGCTCTTATACCTGCGATGGCAAGAGTTGGAAAGAAATTTACCGAAAATAAAATCTTTGTTCCTCAAATGCTGATGTCCGCAAAGGCAATGGGAGCTTCGATAGGTTTTTTAAAGCCATTTTTTCAGTCGGGTGCTATTAAAGCAAAAGGTACATTTATTATTGCTACGGTAGCCGGCGACTTGCACGATATAGGTAAAAACTTGGTATCGATGATGGTAGAAGGTGGTGGTTGGCAAATTGTTGATTTAGGTGTAGATGTAGCTCCGGCAAAAATTGTTGAAGCACTTAACGAACATCCCGATGCAGTTGTTGGATTATCTGCTCTTCTTACCACAACAATGGTTAATATGGAAGCTGCTGTTAAAGAAATAAAAGCAGTAAATAAAAATACCCGGGTTCTTGTAGGTGGAGCCCCTGTAAATACTGATTTTTGCGAAAAAATTGGTGCAGATCATTATTCTGCCGACCCACAAGATGCGGTTGAGTATCTTGAAGAACTAGTCGCTTAAATCGAGTCTGTCCAAAGGATCCGACTTTGTTAGTATTCAAAATATAAATCCTCAAGTCCTATAGTATTCTGCGGTTTATATTTTATTCACCTTGTTTTTATTTATAAGGTATTCATGAGCTCACTTCGTTCGGTTCACACACCTTAAATTCGAACTTTAACTTCCTTTGAGATTCGATTTCCGCTTTGGTTTCTGAAGTATCGGAACTGACTATGAGCTAAGGTCGATTTACTATGATTCTGAACTAAATTATGAGTTTATAAACAAACTCTAGTTAAGACAAATAATTTGAAGTTTGTTATAAACAACTACTTAGCCGGAAGAATTACATAAAAAACACACTATCAAAACATAAAAAACATAAAGATGAAATATAAAAAACTAGCAATTAATAATGCTAAAGATTTAATGTTTGGCAAAGCATTAAAACCAGTAAAAACCCGTAGAGGTCTTGAAATTGGTGGCGGTTTAGTATATCCCGAGCTAAATTTTACCCTTCCTCCAATTAGCATAGAGCCGGCAAATATTTTAAAAATACAGAATCACTATCGCGAAATTGCCGATGGCGCTTTAAAAAGAGCTGTAGAATTAAACTCAAATGGAGTAGTTCTAGAATTTGAGACGCTGATTGAAATGACAAAGACTCCAACAATCGGTATCGAAATTACAAAAATAATGAATGATATTTGTGAGGACTATTATATTAAACATGGTCTGAAATCAGAAATTCGTTTAACACCTAACGATTTGCGCGAATTCGAGCGCCCCGCTTTACAACGCACTTCAAAACTTTGGGAGCCAATGCTCGAACTTTTCAATAAAGGTGCTTTGGCTGGTGGCGATCTTTTGTCTATCGAAAGTACCGGAGGAAAGGAAGTCTCGGATAATGCACTTATGATGTGCGATATAAAAGCTGTAGTATTTTCGCTTGCTGTACTTGGTGTGCGCGATATGCAATTTGTTTGGAAAAAGATTAACGAAGTTGCTACAAAGCATAATAAAATAGCTGGTGGCGATTCGGCATGTGGCTTCAGCAATACAGCAATGGTTCTTGCCGAGAAAAAAGTTATTCCAAGAATATTTGCAGCTATAGTTCGTGTAATTTCTGTTGTTCGGTCTATTGTTGCTATCGAAGAAGGTGCTACAGGTCCCGATAAAGATTGTGGTTACGAAGGTCCATTTTTAAAAGCAATAACAGGTACTCCAATTTCTATGGAAGGTAAAACCGCTGCCTGCGCACATCTTAGTCCTATCGGAAATATAGCATCTGCCTGTGCTGATTTGTGGAGTAACGAGTCAGTTCAGAATATAAAATTACTTGCAGGAATGGCTCCTACCGTGTATCTCGAACAACTAGAATACGATGCCAGATTAATGAATTGTGCAACGCAAGAAGGACCAGAATCGCAAAGCATGTTGCGCAGACTATTTGTAAATTCCGATATATATACCGACCCTCAGGCTTTAGTTTTAGCTCCTGAAAATGTAATTGAAATATCAAAAGCTCTTATTACAGGCGAAAGCTATGTGGAAAATGCTAAAAATGGAGCACTAAAAGCTCTTGAAATAATTGAAGAAGCAATTTCCAGTGGTAAAATGATTATGCCTGAAATGGAAACTGCATACATTCCAATTATTAGAGAAGACCTAAATACAATACCCTCATCAGAGGATGATTTTATTGCAATGATGATGCCTCTGCTTGATCAGACATCGTTTATAGCATCGGAATATGGAATTTAGCAACCATACTAATTTTATGTAAATTCAGGCATTTTAATAGCCTGAATTTACATGACTAACGCTTTTAAACATGGGGTAATGAAAAAACTTGCAGTAAATATAATTACCGGTTTTTTAGGAAGTGGAAAAACTACTGCAATTATTGAGCTATTCAAACAAAAGCCAAAAACCGAAAACTGGATTATTCTAATAAACGAATTTGGCAAAATTTCTATCGATAAAAGTATTCTGAATGAGCATACAAATGCATCTGATATTTTAGAGGTTAGTGGAGGATGTATCTGTTGTTCATCTCTATCTGTGTTTAAAGAACAGCTAAAAATATTATCGCAAAAGTCTAGTGTAAACCGAATTATTATTGAACCTAGCGGTTTAGGCGAAGTGTGCGATATTGTAGCTGCGGTGAATGAGTTCGAACAATTTAGTTTGAAAGCAACATTATGCATGGTCGAAGTTCAAAGCCAACTTAATAAAAGATTACTTATAAATGGCATTTTCCTTTCTCAAATCAGAAATACCAATATAATTATAATTACAAAATGCGATATAAGTAATAATGCCAATCAAACCATTAATTGGATTACCAAAACTTTTGATAGCAAAAAACAATTCTATAAGTCTTGTAATGGAAAAATACCATTTTCAATATTAGATTTTAAATATGAACCGCAGAAAAACATAAAAGAGAAGAAACTCGATAGTCTGGTCTTAGATTCAAAAATAGAATATAAGAGTTATGAGTTTTACTCCTCAGGTAAAACGGTTTATAACGAATTGCAATTGGTAAAAGTGTTAAAGGAATATGAAAATATAATAAGAATTAAAGCTAATTTAAATACTCCAAAAGCCTGGAAGACTATAAATATCTCGCAAAATAGCTTTAGCACATCTATTACAACTAAAAAGAACAAAAACCAACTAGTTGTAATATATTCAATGGATAAAAGTATAAATGAACAAATTCTTGCAGAAGAAATCAAAGCATGTGAGGTGACTTATAGTTGTGCTAATTGATTAATACTGCCAACCAGATTACATATTTATAAGTTCTATTGCCATTTTAGTAAAAAAATTTCCATATATCTTTTACCATAAATTTGCTTGATTATTACTAAGTTTACGAATAAATAATATTAATATGCTTATTAGGGATATTGTAAAAAAATCAATTGATAATTTGCTTGATTCATTTTTAATAGTCGAACTCATTAACCAATTAATATTTATTGAAAAACTTGAAGAAAGTTTTGATTTAGAGGATTATAAGTAATAACTAATATCTTGCGCAATGCCTGTTACAGTATGCCGTAAAGAACATTTTAATGCAGCTCACAGATTATTTCGACCAGATTGGAATGATAAAAAGAACGAAGAAGTATTTGGACTGTGCAATAACCCAAATTTTCATGGACATAATTATAATATAATTGTAAAAGTTACAGGTAAAATTGACCCCGAAACTGGTTATGTTATTGATATAAAAGTTTTAAAGCAGATTATTAAAGAACAGGTTCTTAATTGCTTCGACCATAAAAATCTTAATCTCGATGTAGAAGAATTTAAAACCTTAAATCCAACATCAGAAAATATTGTAGTGGTTATTTGGAATAATATTCGAAAGGTATTAGACAAAAAACTAGACTTATCAATAGTTTTATATGAAACAGAGCGAAACTTTGTAGAATACAATGGTAAATAAACTTTGGCAAATAATTAGCAAGCTGCTATCGTGGATACTAATACTTCCTGTAAAATTCTATCAGTACTCTATTAGTCCTATCATACCTCGTAGTTGTCGCCATACCCCCACTTGCTCGCAATATACCATAGAGGCATTAAAAATACACGGACCGTTTAAGGGCTTATATCTCGGCATTCATCGTGTTTTACGATGTCACCCATGGGGTACAAGTGGTCATGATCCTGTGCCACCTAAAAAGACTAAGCTAAAATAATTAATTATGTAATGCTACAATGCGATAATGCTGCAGAAATAAAAATAAAAACAAGATAATCGAATAACGAATCTCGGAATTACGAAGTCACGCAGTAGCGAAATTCACGAAAATGCTACAATGCAGAAATAATAACCAAATAACCATTAAACAGCACAACCATTCACTAATCAAGCCACCAAACATCAATACCTATGCTGTTTTTTATCATTTCTTTTCTTTATCCTTAGGCTTAAAAAGTTCTTTATGTGTTTCTCTCAGCATTTTAATCAATGGTATTTCTTTTGGGCATTTACTTAAATCAACTAGTTTAAGCTTATCTTCTGTAGGGAAACACCCGGGAAACCAATGTCCATCTTCTTCAAACATATTGTAGCGATACTCGCCAAATCCTTTCATATTATAACACTTTAAAAGTTTGCGAAATCGCATGACTTCCGGAATATTTATGCCCGATGGGTCGTTTTGCATATCATAAGCATCATAGTTAGCATATGGGTCGAGCAATAATTGTTTGTCGAGATTATGCTTTATCTCTGCATCTTGTTTGGATAAAGGAATTGCACAAGGGAAGATGCCATCAATTTCGGTAGGCGAGACAGTTACTGGCAGACCAAAAGTAAGAGTATGTATTGCAGAATTACTAAGACAAAAACGAGCATTCCATTGAATAGGACTTAGAGGAGAAGTTAAATTCTTTAGCTTCTGAGGTGCTTTAAACAATTGCCCACCTTTATCGTTTGGCGATATAATAAATATGCCCATATCTTTTGCCTGTGCCAAATCAATTGCACCTTTATTTCGCTGAAAGAAATAGTAATAGTGAAGATTAATAAAATCGAACAAATTTGTTTCAATTGCCTTTATTATAACCTCAACTGGGGCGTGTGTGCTAAAACCAATATGTTTAATAACACCTTCAGCTTTAAGTTTTAAAAGTTCTTCTACCGGGCCACCTTTTTTGCAGGCAATATTAAATTGTTCAGTATTATTTATACCATGCCAAGCATAAAAATCGAAGTAATTAGTTTTAAGTGCTTTTAGCTGTTTATTAACCATTTCGCGTGTTTCATCGGCAGTTTTTGGATTGCCTTTTGTCATTAAGTAATACGAATCACGCTTAATATTTAGAATATCGTTTAGTACTTTCCCATAAACATGCTCACTTTTTATATAGCCATAAGCGGTTTCGATATGATTTATGCCCATTGCAAAAGCCTGCTCAACAGTATCTTTACATTGCTGAAGTGTATCATCTAGAATCTCCTCGCGAGGCTCGTCCCAGCTATGCTTAAAACGCATGCCACCTAAAGTTATAACACTTAATTTTATATTTGTCTTGCCAAATCTACGGTATTCCATTTGAGATTTATAAACCGACAAATTTGAGAAATCTGTCATTCTCTTTTCTTAATAATATGCTAACAAGTTGTTTATCTCCAATCCACAATTTATATTATCCAAAGATATTATAAATTAAGCATATTCGATATTTTGGAAATGTTTTTTTACTATAGAATGCTTGCCCGAAAACTAGGTCTCTGAAAAAGATAACCTAACTACTCAATAGGCAAGGTAAAATAGAACGATGACCCTTTTTCAAGAGTACTTTCGCACCAAATTTTTCCTCCATTTTTCTCAACAAACTCTTTACACAGAATTAAACCTAGACCAGTTCCGCTTTCATCATCTGTTCCTTTTACCGAAATATTCTGATCGATTCTGAAAAGCTTATCCATAATTTCAGGTGTCATTCCGACACCTGTATCAGAAACAAAAACTTTTAGCATATCACCAGACTTTTCACAGTCGATTGTAACAACTCCTGCTTTATTGGTATATTTTATTGCGTTAGATATAAGATTACGTACAACTGTGTTTATCATATTAAAATCGCATAATGCCAAAGTGCCGGGGTAAACATCGTTATTTAGTTGAATTTCTTTTTTTAATGCCGGATTTTCCAGAAGCACTATATTTTCGTTTGTCATACGATATATGTCAACTTCTTTCTTTTCAATAATTACTCTGCCAGTTTGCGATCGCGACCAATCTAGCAGGTTTTCTAATAATGCATAACTGGTGCGCGAAGTTTCAAATATTATCGAAATATAATCTTCTATTTGTTTTGTGCTATAGTTATCAATATTCTCTAATAAGAGTTCAGAAAAACCTAATAATGCATTAAAAGGATTTTTTAAGTCGTGAGCTATTATTGAGAAAAACTTATCTTTTGTTTTATTTAATTCTAATAATTCTTTTGTTCGTAATTCAACTTTTTCTTCTAAACTGGCATTAAGCTCTTTAAGTTCTTCATTTTTTTGAATAATTGTGTGCGATTGGTTAAAACTCTTTATTGCCTCTTTAATTGTTAATATTAAATCTGCCTTATCCCATGGTTTTGAAACATAACGGTACAAATTTGCCTTATTTACAGCTTTGCTTACACCTTCGATAGTTGCCTGGCCTGTAAGCATAATTTTCTTTGTCTCGGGGTTCTTTATATGAATATTAGCCAAAAGTTCATCTCCTTTCATATTTGGCATTATAAAATCGGCCAATACAACGGGAATCTGATAACCTTCTTCAATAAATTCATCAAAAATTTCCAATGCTTCATCTCCACTTTCTGCAACTTCAATAAGCAACTCATCTCTAAATTCTTTCTGAAGTTGTTCTCGAAGTGCATCAAGGATAATCATTTCATCATCGACACATATAATAATTTGCTTTCTCATTTATGCAATCGTTGTTTTATGGTGTCCACTAATTCATCTTTCTCCCAAGGCTTCTGGACTACTGCAAATCTATCAGCTTCTTGTCTTAAGGTGTAAACAAGCCCTTCATCTGCCTGCCCAGTAAGTAAAATTTTCACAACCTTTGGGTATTTTAAATCCATTGTTAATAGAAATTCATCTCCTTTCATGCCGGGCATTTGCCAATCGCAAACAATAATTTCCATATCAATATCATCATCTTCAAGGTCGTCAATTATTTCAAATGCTTCTTCGGCACTTTCGGCACTTTCGTAAATATAATCCATTCCAAAACATTTCTCGAGCTGTTCAACCAAGCTATCGAGAATAATTGTTTCGTCATCAATACAGATAATTGCCTTCCGTTCCATATTTTAAATAAGAGGTAATGTAACTAAAAAAGTTGTTCCTACACCTATTTCGCTATTTACATCAATTACTCCTCGATGTTTCTCAATAATTTTCTTTACAATATCCAGCCCAAGTCCACTTCCTTCGCCTTGTTTTTTTGTTGTAAAAAATGGCTCAAATATTCTATCTAATATAGCCGGCTCTATTCCCTCACCGGTATCGCTTATATTAACAAATACATTTTTTTCGTCAGCATGGGCACTAATAGTAAGAGTTCCTGTTTGTCCCATTGCTTGAATTCCATTATGAATAAGATTTGTCCACACCTGATTTACTTCATCGGCATAACACATAGCCATAGGTAATTCAGAATAATTCTTAACTATTTTTAAACCTTGTTTTAACTGATTTTCATATAAGGTTAATACAGTTTCTATACCATCAATAATATCTGTAGGTATTCTTTCACCTAAGGAATCGCGATGCGCATACTTTTTTAGGGCGAATACAACTTTCGATGCCTTGTCGGTAGCAATAGATATTGTTTTTGTGTTTTTTAGAATAGAAATAAAGTCGCGGGCATTTCGTAATACTGTAAGTACATCAGGCTGATGCAATAGCTCAAAATGCTCTGAGAAACCCTCGTAAATTCCCAAATAAACTAGTAAATCGGCAATTACATCTGCCGAGTTAATGCCTTCCGCATTAAGTTCTTTTCTAAGATTTCTTTTGAACTCTCGCTTCTCGCGCGAGGTATAATCTTGTTTCTTTGCACGACTTAATTTAAATATTAACAGGAAAAGATTTATACTATTCTCTGACTGATTTTGAAACAGAGCAGGTAAATCGTTTAAAGCTGACTCAAGCGAATCGCTCAAATTACCTACCGAAGCTTTAATAGCTCCAAGCGGTGTATTTATTTCGTGAGCCACACCGGCAATTAATTGCCCAAGAGCAGCCATTTTTTCTGATTGAACAAGCTGTTCTTGTGTTTGAGTAAGATTATCAAGTAAAGCCTCCAGATTTTCCTTTTGATTTACCAACTCCTCATTCATAAATTTTATTTCCTCAATAGCATGCTTTCTATCTGTAATATCGCGAGCTACTGCTATGCAAGCTATTTTCCCTTTAATCTTAAACGAATGTTCGCTAATCTCAACATTAATTATAGTTCCATCATGAGCTTCCCAAATGCGCTCATATTTTTCGCTTTTATCTCTATCATGAATGCCATTCCATATTTCTGCTGCATTCAAATCGTCAGGAGTCATTTGTTGTAATTCTTCTTGCTTATAACCTAATATTTTTTGAGTATATGTGTTTGCTTCTATAAATTTTCCGGGTGTGCCATCTTTCTGAATGGAGAAAAGAAAAATAAAATCAGATGCGCTATTAAATACCTGTCTATATTTCTCTTCCTGCTCTCGTATAATTTCCTCAGCATTATATCTTTCGGTAATATTATGAGCAATTCCTTCAATAGCAGTTAATCTATTATCGAAGTCAAATACCGGAACTTCTGATATTTCAAGCATTCGGGGTTTGCAGTCTTTATGGTACAACTCCAACAGAAATTTTGGATGCTCTGCACCTCCTAAAATATCTGCCTTTATCTCTTTAGCAGTTGTGTTTATTGGGTTATTTGTGTAAATTTCGTGTTGAATAGTTTTAAATTCATCTTTAGTATAACCAAATATGTTTTCTACACTATCGCTAACGTAATCAACTCTACCATTTATGTTTAATGTATATAAGAAATATTCTTCTTCAAGCGTTGAAACCAATTTTTCATACCGATCCCGAGTTAGTTTCAGAGCCTTATAAGCAAGTGTTAGCTCTCTATTTCTTTTTAACGATTCGGTCTGTCTTTTCTTTAATTCAAAATTTCTATTCCGAAGTGCCGATGTTTTCTTCTTAATTGAATCGTTTAATACAGTTATAAGACCTTCCAATTCTTGTAGCAAACGATAGCGCTTTTTTTGTGTAAAAGGCTTTTGGTCAGATTCTAAACTTAAAGACCCAATTAACGAACTTAATTGCCCATAATAATTATCTATTACCTTTCCTTGGGTTCCGGCTAAAGAGAATAAAATGATTGATAGAATAGTAAATGCTAATAGTAATAATAATCCAATTAATAATTCGCCTTTACTAAATAGCAAAACAATTACTACCACAATTAATATAGCGGAAGCTAATAGTAGCATTAATTGATAAATATTTGAATAATATTTTCTCAAAATATAAGCCTTAGAGGATTAAAACCATTTTGTATTTTATAAATATAATGATTTTTCTAAGAGCTATATAAAAGCTTGCTTAGTTTTATTTTTAATTATTTTTTTCTATATTTAAGATACGGAATATGGAAAGGAAAATGAAAACATACCTTATAACTATTTTATTGCTTCTAAGTATTTACTACTCATCTATTGCTCAGATAGTTGTACCGTCTGGCTTTGAACGCAATGAAGAAGGGAGTTTTTTTTCTATTTCAAACACACAAATTATAAAATCATATAAGGATAGTCTATCAAGTATATATAAAAATGAGTTATTAACAGCTTTTGTTTACTCTACTCTACATGAGCTTGTACCAAGCTCTCCAATAGAATATTCTATAAATGGTCTCGAAACAATAATTATTCCAACAGATAGTTTTGGGCGTTTTTTCATAACCGGCACATCAAAAATAGAAAGTGTACATATTAAAGTTGAAATGACCGATTATTACAAATACGATTCGGTATTTATAATTAACACAAAAGAAACGCCTACACTTTTTATTGAGTTAAAACCTAAGTATAAAATATTGCTGCGAGGTAGAATATATGCCGGTAATATGCCTATTGAAGGTGTAGATGTTGCTATCAAACATAAATCTGATTTATTTAATATTTCAACTTTAGGTTGCTATACCGACGACGAAAGTTATTGGAATTGTTTGTATCTGGGAATGTTTAAGCACGCAGTTGTTTTTGAAAATCCCGACGATACATTAACTATTACATACAATAAAGAAGGTTTTTGCGAACAAGTAACAACAATGACTATGTCGGAATATAATGGAACTATTATGCCATTAAGACTTAAATATGCACATGATTTGGTTAAATACCCAAAGCATAATATTGGTATAAGTTTTGGGCATACATTTCAGAATACCTGGTCGGTAGGTATTAATTATATATACCAAATGCAAATTGGCAGTTTTAAGCGATTAGGAATTGGAGTTGATGGGGCAATGCTGATGAATATTATAACAAGTCAACATGCAAGTTTTGAAAATATGCCACCTGCCAAAGCAGAAACATACTATCCTGTTGGCATGTTGGGTCCCTTATTAAATCTTTCTATTACAAAACCAACAAACAGATTGTTTAATATTTATATAGGCACAGTTGCCCCATATTTATTTACTCAAGAAAGAATAGCTATCCATCCTTATGTGGCAGGTAAATTCTATCTCGATTTAAATAAAGCCATGTTTTGGCAAGTTAAATACATCGATTATACAATAAATGAAACAGAGTACGAGTTTAACTCTTATGGGAGTGCATACGAAACAAAGCTAAACAATAATTACCAAAAAGTATTGTTTAGCTTAGGGCTTCTAGTAAGCTTTTAATATGAAACAATCAATGAATAGTTTGTAATTACTCACTTATAATTTATAATAACGGCTTTTGCCCTCGTGCTCTATAGCGAATAAACAGTAGGTTTTTAAATGAAAAATAATAATTCTATATTAACGTTTACAATTCTTGGTTTAATTATTTTAGTTGCAGCTAGTTGTAACCAAAATACTGAACCTCTCGTATATAATTCTGATTTAACTTTTACGAATTCATTTAAAATAAATGTTAATCCCTACAGTTATGCCAATGCTGATTCAACAATAGTTTATAAGATTATGGGCGATTCGGCACTTGTTGCTGATACTGTTGGCGCAACGCCCAAGTTTATATGGGATAATGTTATTTCAGGTTTAACAACAATTGTTATTTCGAAAGAAGCATTTATTGTACGTGATAATAATATTGTTAATGCCGACCAAATTATATGGCAGTGGCAGCCGGGAATGGATAAGGGCGAGTTTGGTAAAGTTGCATATTTAGAAGGAAAACCAGTAAAAAATAAAAATATTTTATATAATACGCAACCTTTACCATTAGAAAATGGTCTTTACTATTGGGCGGTATGGTCTTGGGAACATAGTGGTAGAAATATTATTTATTCTACAAAACCGCTCAAAATATTTGTAAAATGATTGATTCACCGATGAATAAGTCACTTTCACCAAAATTGAGTTGATATTAATAATAAAGAGTTATAAGTTTGTACAATTAAATTAAAGAAAATGAAATTAAAGCACAAGCAAAATTTAAAAACTGAGAAGCGTAACAGAATTATTATTGAAGAGGTAAATCCTAACGAATTAGCCGATATCTGGAAAAGATTAAGCGATTTAAACAAGGCTTTTTAATATATTTTTGCTAAAGGCAAGACCTAATAAGGATTACAGCTCATAGGGCTGAACTACAGGGCGTTACGTTATTTGCATTATTCTTATATTCAATTTAAAATTGTTCGTCAACATCTTTGTTGTGTTCATCTAAAATTGATGGTTGTTTGTTTATTATTTACGTATATATAATAAACAAACATTTATTGCTATGGAAAAGGATATTACAACTACCAAAACCTCCTATCCAACCTACCATAGAGCTAAGCGATTTATTTCAAAGCTATCGCAATACATCTTACTATTATTACTATTTATATTTTTAGCTGGTTATGATAATATTAACCCACGATTGGGTAATAGTCATGTCGATTTCTATACTGCCGAAAGTCAACACCTTCTGGAAATAAATGCGAAAGCATGGCTAATAAACGCATCAGCAGATTCTACTTCAGTTAATTACTTAGTACAGAAACTTTGCAACGAATTTTATATCCGGCGGAATTATTTACCTGCTTGGACAATAAATTATACACGTACAGAGCAGCTCAATAACTTAATCAGAATTGTTGATAGTGCAGAATATTTTGGCTTTCCAAAAACACTATTTAATTCGAACAAACTTATTGCCAAGCTAGATTTACTGGAAAGTAACACTTTTGGGAAAGAAAAAATAGGCGAAAGAATTAATCTGGAAATTGAGGCAACACAAACAGCTTTGCTATATATGATTCTTTTGCAAAAAGGAATTATTAAAGAAGATACGAGTAATCGCTTTATCTCGTTCACTAAAACATTACCCAATATTTTATATAAGTCTATTCAGAATAACGAGATTGAAGAACAAATTTTGGCAATGCAGCCAAACAATGCAATATATAAAAACTTAGTAAGCCAACTGCCAAACTTTATTAGTGCATATAATGCTGTATCTAATCCCTCCGAAGGGATTGCTAAAGACTTATTATCCAAAATATTGCTTTACTCACAAATTTTAGAAACCGCAGCTTTTGACTCTGTAAATACAGTAGAAAAGTCTATTGCAAATTTTCAAAGAAAAAATAATATTAATGCGAACGGTGTTTTAAACAACAGCACTGTAGAAAAAATGGCAGAAGTTTTAGGACATAGATACAAGTTAATTGCACTAAATATAGACAGGCTCAGAAAGATTAATATTCAATCTAACGATTTTTTATTTGTAAATATACCTGAATACAAATTACATGTGTTTAGTAATAATATTGAAGCAAATACTTTTAATGTTGTTGTCGGCACAAAAAAAACTCCTACGCCTAATCTCTCAAGCAAGATTGAAGAAATAATTACTAATCCATATTGGACAGTTCCTCGAAGTATTGCCAATAACGAGATGCTTTCAAGAATTAGAAGTGATTCTACTTACCTGAAACGAAACCGATATTTTATTATTAATGGCTTAGAGGAAGAAGTTGATGCATCGATATTCGAATGGGAGTCTGACGACCCTTTAGGAAAAGGATATTGGATACGCCAAAATAATGGTGGTGGAAATGCTTTAGGTAAAGTTAAATTTATATTTCCAAATAACCATCGGATATTTTTACACGACACACCAAGTAAGCGTTTATTTAAAAAGAAAAACAGAGCGTTTTCTCATGGATGTATTAGGGTTCAAAATCCGGTAGAACTTGCACAATATTTAAGCGATAAATATTATGCTCCACAAAACGACTCCGTTAATATTAATATGTCTATAGCAAAACGAAAGCGAGAAGTATTTCGTATCGAAAATAAAGTCGAAATACATGTACAATACATTACTTGCTCTGTAAATAATAAAAATAGTCTTGTGTTTTTTAAAGATCTTTACAGTAAAGATATAAAAGAAATGAAACAACTATTTGCTCTATAAAAGTGAGTTAGTGGCAAGCTGGCTGCATACAAGTCCACAAAGAAAAGAAACAATATCAAATATTCGACTTATACAAGACAAATGGTTATGATTTTGATAGATATTTAATATATTACTTATCTTTGATATAAAAGGATTATAAAATGGATAAAAACTTAATTCGAAATATGATAACTGAAACCATTCATAGTAAAGACCCCCAAGCAGAGGCTTTCCTGTTTGGCTCTAGAGCTCGTGGAGATTATCGACCAGATTCGGATTGGGATATTTTAATATTAGTTGACGATGATAAAGTTACAAATGATGTGGAGGACAAGTTTAGAGATGAGTTATATGACATCGAACTTGAATCAGGACAAGTAATTTCAACTCTAATATACCCTAAGAATTATTGGATTAGCACATTGAAATATTCCCCACTTTATAAAAATATAAATCAAGAGGGAATTCGTTTATGACAATTGAGAATCGAAGTGATTACATTAAATATCGATTTCACATTGGGACGGCTCGTGCAACTCGATAAGTAGGTGCTCTAAAATGCCCAACATGCCATACGCTAATCGTTGTAGTGCATTCCCCACATAAGAATACTGATTAATTTCTGATGCTAACGAGCAAATTTAAAGGGGATTAATAATTTATTGTATTTACCGTTAGTCACCCCCCCTACTTGAGCGAAAAAGATTTGCAAATAGTATTGTTATGTTTCATTGAAATACTACCTCTACGAATATAGAGTTCTTTTAATTATCTCTTGTTGCACACCATAGGGTAGATTTACAAAACGCTCACTATATCCTCCAACTCTTACAAAGATATGATTATACTTTTCAGGTTCTTTTTGAGCTTTTTCTAATTCGCCCTTTTGGGTTGAAGTAATCATAATTTGTGTTCCTCCACTATTAAAGTAAGCCTTTATTAATGCTTTTATCTGTTTACCTTCTTTTTGTAGTATTGTTCTGCTGAATTTAATATTATTGGTAACACCTGCATGATAGTTGGGCGATAGCTTCGACATGGAATTAAGCAAAGCTGTAGCGCCATTTGTATCGTATCCGGCAGTTGGCTGATTCCCATTTGTAACTGGCTCACCTCTTTTGCGTCCATCTGCCGAAGCTCCTGTTGCTTTACCAAACAACACATTATCTCCATTATTTACCAATACAACAAGAAAACTGTCTAATGCTGTATAGTTTTTTTGAAGCTGAGTTATTTTAAAGATTGTTTCGTTAAACCATTTAGCAAAATTGTCAATCTCAAAATTATCGTTCCCATATTTTGGAATATTCAGCATCATTTTTCTCTCTTTTTCATAGCCTTCAAAATTATTATCTAAACACTCTAACATACCTTGAGGTGAGATTAATTTTTTATCGAAAACCAGCTTTTTTATTGCAAAGAGAGAATCGGCCGTCGAGTTATTACCGAATGATTCTACAGTGCCTCCAAGGTAACGCACGCCACCTGCCAAAAGAGGTTTGCCGCGTTTAATACAATCATCGTACAGCATACTTAAAAAAGGAAATGATGCAACTTTGCCTGTTTCTCGATATATTATTGATTGAACGTCGGCTAACATCGATATCTGATATTCAATTTGACGTATTACTGCAAATTTTAACTCATCAAATGTTTTATATGTGGTTAAATTACCCAAATCTAGGCCTATTTTCTTTCCCGAATATGAGTCAAAACCATTTCTTAAGGTAACATCAAGGGCTTTTAGAATATTTATTCCGGCATCGGGAGAGGCCACAGCTCTATGATCTATCAAAAATTCTCCACAACCATAAAATCCATAATCTTCAGCTTCTTTATAAGGAACAGACATTGCTTTCATCATTCCGTTTACATTTGCATTATCATTGTAAATTATTGGCATAGTAGAGCCTGTAGCCAAAACTTCAAACGACTTATCCCAAATTTTATTATTCATTCCGTCATACCAACGTACGCTGAGTTGTGGAATAGCATGTTTAACAATTTTTTGAGCATCAAGTGCTAGCATTGCAAATTTATCAGCATTCTCCTCATTGGGTCTTCCTTCTCCACCAATTATAATTCTATTATTAAAAAAGTCGCCACGCTCAACAATCTTTTTCCAAAGGCCTACTGTAATATCAAGCGTATCCTCTTCAGTAATTCTATTGCTTTTTAAATCGTTTTCCAATAGATTACCCATATAAACATCCATTCTGCCATAATTTTTTACAGATGACAATACACTGTACAGCCAAACCAATTGCAATCCTTGACGATAAGTAGATGGTCTGTTTTTAGATATATAAACCAAATCATCAGCAATTGTTTTTAGCCTATTCTTAGTTTCATTATCGTCTGCTTTAGCAGAAAGCTTCGATGCCTGTACTGCATAGTTTTGTGCTGTGGCAATATAGATATTAAGAACCGTAAGCATTGCATCATAAAATGATAAATCTTTTTCATTCTCTTTTAAAGCTTGCTCTTTCCGTTTTTCAACAAGTTGTTGCAGCCCGGGTATTCCAATATTTACTAGCTTTTGAAAATCAAGAGCCGGTCCTCCAAGTCCGTACATCGGATATGATATTTGTTGAGCCTTATAATAGTCGTCATTGGGGATAGCCTTTTGTATATGCTCGGGAAAAGCATTCCGACATTTAAAATATGTTGCTTCATTTTTCCAATATTCCACCAAAAAAACAATATCATCTTTAATATTATTAGGCGTATTTTGATTAAGTAGCTCTTCCTCAAGAAGCTCAAAACTGCAAAAGAATGCCGCTTCTGTTAAATCGCCTCGTTCAGGGTCAATTCCAACATACATTTTATTTATAGTTCCAGCAAAATAATCTGAAATATTTATGGGTTCCATTATTAATTCAGCTTGCTTTCTTATACACTCTGCCTCGAGAATATACGGTTTTTCATCTCTGTGTTTTATATATGTTTTTGTAAACTCAATCTCGCGATTAAGTGATCGAATTACTTTTTTGCTTTTTAATTTCCCGTAGTTTAATCTGTCAATATCTTTGTTCTGTTGAGTAATATCCATTTTTTAAACGTTTTAAATTATTGCCAAAAATTTTATTCGTGTTTTTTTGTGCTATTTCTTTCTATCAATTCAGGTTCAATAATAACTGAATGAATATCTTGTTTCTTATCAATTTTTTTTAAGAGTAATGAAGCAGATAATTTTCCAATTTCAGTCTTTGGTTGATGGATTGTTGTAAGCTTAAACTCGGGCCAATCTGCTGGTATAATATTATCAAATCCGACAATAGATATATCATCCGGAATTTTTATACTTAATAATTTTAATGCTTGCATAATCTGAATAGCTATTGTATCTGAATAGCAGATTATTGCAGTTGGCATATCTTTAGTATTTAGTATTTTATTTAAATCTGACATGCTGTTACATAAAATAGGTGCTGCTGAATTATTATTTGCAGCCCATGTCAGACAAGCATTATATCTATTTATGCTATTTGTATTTTTATTAAAACAATAAGCAATTTTACTATGACCCTGTTTTGTTAAAAACTCCATCGTAATTTCCGAAGCTCTAACATCGTTGATTTTTACCGTAGGTGTTATATTGTTAAATGGCTCAATATCAGTTATAACAATTGGAATGCCTGATTTTTCAATTTTTTCAAGATATGGTATTGTCTTTTGATGGTAATTCGAAATAATAATACCATCTACTGCCTTTTCTCTGAACACTTTAAGCTGTTCAATTTCATTTTTAGGCTCATTTTCTGAAATTCCCAAAAGTAAACCGTAATTGTTTTTGTTTAAAACAGCTCCTATTCCTTGAAGTATTTCATTATAAAACGAATCTTTAACATCAGACAATAAATAGCCGATTAAAAAGCTTTTGTTAGATTGCAAGCTTTTACCAATACTATTTGGGACATAATCTAATTCATAAGCTAAAGCCTGAATTTTTTTACGTGTTTTTTCTGCTATTAAAGGGTCATTATTAAGAGCTCTACTAACTGTTCCTATAGAAACACCAGCAAAATCAGCTATTTTTTTTATTGTTATGGACATATTTATCTGTAATCAGAGAACAAATATATTTAAAACGTTTTAAATATGCAAATAGTATAATCTTGAATTAATAAATAAACAAGAGTTTCATAACAAGCTATGAATTCTTTTACGTTGATTATTAAATAGTTGGAGAGCACCCTTGGTTAAAACGAAGAATAAACTTTTAAATATTAATAAAGCCTGACGAATGGTAAATATAAAAGCAAGTTCCCTCTTTAATTAAATCAATTATTAGGTCATTATTATTTAGCGGTAATGCAGGGCAGCCAAAACTTCTGCCAATTCTACCATTGCTTTTAATATAATTATTACTAACGTAATTAGCTCCATGAACAACAATAGCACGCATGCGAGCCTTGTCGTTAAGCCCTTTATCTAAGCCATTTAATCGAAGAGAATAGCCATGCTTTCCCGAATATGTATTTGAGGTAATATACATGCCTAAGCTACTCATATGCGATTGCGGACGATTCGAGAATTTCTTGGCATAAATTATACCTGAACTCTGTCCGTGTGCTACTAAAGAATGAGCCAACAGTTTCCGGTTTTTTATATCAATTACAAACAAACGCTTTTCATGCGATGGCTTACTGTAATCAATTATTGTAATAATTGAATCGTTTTTGAGAGAATGCTTTAAGCTTAAAAAACTCTCGTATGCCGCAAATAATGCAGATTTAGATAAGCCTGCCGAATCTGATAATGAAACATACCAAGGTGAATACTCGATTAATTCAACAAGTTTTTCAGAATCTATTGAAGTTTCTTTTTTATTCATTGCTTGAATAAAAAGAACTAAAAGTAAAATTAAACTAAAGCTTATGAAAAGTTTTTTCATTTCCGCAAAACAATTACTAAATTATAGCAAGTATTTTAGAGTTTACTCTATAAATTCAACCCAATCATATTTATCGGGTTCGTCGCCAAACTGAATAGCAACAAGTCGATTATAAAGCTTAGTGCTTAAAGGACCTGGTTTATTATTTTTACTGAAAGTGTATATTTTATTAGTTTCAACATCAACAATCTTTCTAATTGGAGTAATAACTGCTGCTGTTCCGCATGCACCAACCTCTTCAAAAGTTTCAAGCTCTTCAACTGGTATTGCACGTCTTTCAACTTTTAGACCCATATCTTCGGCAAGAGTCATTAAGCACATATTTGTAATAGATGGTAGAATAGAATCAGACTTTGGGGTAATATATGTATTGTTTTTTATTCCGAAGAAATTTGCCGGTCCGGCTTCGTCTATATACTTTTTTTCTTTTGCATCAAGATATAATGTAGAAGCATAACCTTTATCGGCAGCAATTTTTAACGACAGCAAACTTGCAGCATAGTTACCACCAACCTTATAACATCCTGTTCCCAAAGGGGCAGCCCTATCGTAATCGCGGCAAATCATTAAATCAACAGGATTAAACCCATCGCGAAAATATGGACCAACAGGTGTTACAAAAACCATAAACATATACGAAGTAGCCGGACGAACACCTACTTCAGGACCAAGACCAAGTAGCAAGGGGCGTATATATAAAGTTGCTCCTGTACCATGAGGAGGAACATATTCTTTATTCAGTTCTACAGCTTTTAAAACAGCTTCTTTAAATAACTCGAAAGGAGGAGCTTGCATAAGAATTCCATCGGCAGAACGAGACATGCGCTTCCAATTTTCTTTAAGTCTAAATAGGCGAATTTTATTATCTATGCCTTTATATGCCTTTAAACCTTCAAAAATTTCCTGACCATAGTGCAAGCATGTCGATGCAATATGCAGCTCAAGGTATTCTGATGTGCTTTTTTCTAATTCGCCCCATTTTCCATCGCTATACGTACAGCGAATATTGTAATCGGTTTTTGAGTACTGAAAGGGCAATTGTTTCCAATCTATATTTTTCATTTCCGCAAAACTATTTCATTCTTAATATACACCAAATTTAGTCAAACAAGCTTCTAAAACAAGCTTCTATTGGCATCTTTAATTGATTTTTTAAAGAATCTTTAAGAAATGGAATGTTATTCTCAATTGATTTACTAATTTTACAGTAACAGAGATATCTTACTATATCTGATTGTTAATTACTTATTATGTATTATTGAAATACATAGTATATATTTATCACATATTAATTTAGAATTTAAAGTACTGTGTCATGGTCGAAAAAAGTATGATTCTTGTAACTTGGGATTTCACCGAGGTTTCTGAAAATGCACTTATGCATGCACAGTTGGCTGCTAAGAAACTTAGAACTAAGGTTGTTTTACTTCATATTACAAAAAAAGAAAGCGAAATAAAATCTGCTGAAGAGCGTTTGCATGGAGTTATTGCAGATAAATATTCTGATTATAATCCACAACCAGAAGCTTTAGTGCTTACAGGAAATATTTTTACTACTATTAGCGAAGCTGCTGAAGAGCACGGAGCTAAAATGGTATATATGGGAACTCATGGAATTAAAGGCTCGCAAAAATTCTTTGGTAGTTTTGCTCTAAAAGTAATTGCTCATACAAAGGTTCCTTTTGTTGTCGTTCAGGGGCCGCCACCGAAAGATTATGACTTTGAGAATATTGTTTTCCCATTAAACTATCGTAAAGAAAATAAAGAATCAATAAACTGGATTAGTTTCTTCTCACGCTATTTTGGCTCAAATATTCACATATTTAAGGCTAAGCATTCCGATTCAGGCTTTAAAAAAGGTTTAGATTCGAATATTATGTTTTTATCAAAAAACCTTAAATCAAAAGGCGTTGAGTTTCAGATGGAAGAAGCAAGTTCAGAAAAAGATTTTGCTAAAGAAGTTGTTGCTTATTCAGCAAAAATTAAAGCTAGTGCCATATTTGTTATGACAACAAAAGACATTGGTTTAACCGACTATATGATGGGCGCTCATGAACAGTATATAATTGCTAATAGTTCCGGAATTCCGGTAATTTGTGTGAACCCTAAACCACCAAAATTTGGTGGTAGTTTTAGTACTTCCGGCTAGCTAATAGTTTAATCGTATATATTTTTGCAATAGTTTGGCATTATAATATAATAAATATAATATCAAGTTTTTTCAGCATAACTATTTGATATTCATTTATTTACCCACCAGTCTATTGTCTGAAGTCTAAGTCATTATTGTTTGTTAAGTTGCGCTTGTTAAATAGTAACTTTACAAGTTAATAGTGTTGTAAAACTTATTAATTTCTTTGCAAAAATATTCTTAATCCTAATTTTCAGGGGCTTAGATTCATGTTTTATTTCTATTAAATTGAACAACAAATAATTTACTTATGCGACTAATTTTTGCAACAAATAATCAACATAAGTTAAAAGAGATTGTAGCTTCGGTAAGTGAAAAATATGAAGTGTTGGGACTGAAAGATGTTAATATCTCCGAAGAAATTCCTGAAACCCATGAAACACTTAAAGAAAACGCTATCGAAAAGGCTATGTATATTTATAATAAGTATGGTTTCGATTGCTTTGCCGACGATACAGGTCTTGAAATAGACTCGCTTGATGGCAGACCTGGAGTATATTCTGCTCGCTATGCAGGCGAAAATTGTTCGTTTCAGAATAATGTTGACAAAGTGCTTAGCGAGATGGAGGGCGCAGAAAATAGAAAAGCAAGATTTAGAACTATTATTGCCCTTGTAGAAAAAGGAATTATTTACACTTTTGAGGGGCTTGTTGAAGGAAGTATTATTTCTGACGAAAAAGGTAGTGATGGTTTTGGCTATGACCCTATATTTTTGCCCACAGGTTTTAATCAAACATTTGCCGAAATGCCCCTTACTATAAAAAATTCTATTTCGCATAGAGCCAGAGCCTTAAAGAAGTTCATAGAATTTTTAGAAGCACGATAATAATAAAAGAACTAAAGTTCCGTAATTATTATAGTGTTTTTGCGGGAAACACTTTTAGTTTACATAATATAGGAACTGAGCTTGATAGTTCTCAGAAGGTTAGTAAGTATTGAAAACATTTATCTCTTAGAGTAAATTCAAGGCTAATTTAAACTGTAGCGATAATTTTTTAAAAAGTATGGGTATGAAGGCAAAGCAATTATTTTTTTATGCATTTCTGTTTGTAGTATTAAGTTTAAAAGCTCAAATACCAAATAATACATGGCGCGATCATTTAGCATATAATAGAGGTACAACAATTGCAATAACACCAGAAAAAGTTTTTTGCTCAATGAATTCGGGAGGTATGCTATCTTACCTTAAGTCTTCAGGCGAAATAGAAAAGCTATCAAAAGTTACCGGACTTTCAGATATAAATATTAGTGCTATAGCTTATTCCAAAGAAACTGATATACTTGTAATTGGCTATAAGACTGGAAATATTGATTTGCTAACTCGTACAGGCCTGATAAATATGCCTGATATAAAGCGCAAACGCATTTCGGGTCTAAAAACAATAAATAAGATTACCATTAGCAAGTCTTCCGCATTTTTGGCATGTAACTTTGGAATAGTTGAAATAGATTTAGATAAAATTGAAATCCGCGATAGTTATTTCTTTGGACCTGCCGGAACACCAATAATAGTTAACGATATTGCAATACTTAATAACATATTATATGCTGCTACTGAATTGGGTATATATAAGGCCGATTTGAATGCTCCTAATCTTGTAGATTATTCGTATTGGTCTCAAATATCGGAGATTCCTCAAAATAGCAGCAAATACAAGATTATTGAAAGTTTGAATAACGAAATTATTGCAATCTATACCGATAATAGTTCTAATAGTGATGAAATAATACGTCTATCTGAAGATAATACATGGTCAGAGTGGAACCCGGTAAATGATACAGTTATTTATGAAATTACTTATTATAACAATATGCTTAGCGTAGTTACAAAGTTCACTACATATTTTTATAATACTAATTTACAATTAATTAATAGTATAGATATACTAGTTGGTAGATATGCTGTTACCGATACAGATGGAACAGTGTATGCTGCGGCAGACTATAGGGGTTTTCTATATTACAGAAATGGAGCTAATGAGGTTAGTATTAATGTTATAAGCCCACGATTTAACACAACCGGTTTTATCGATACCAAGGGAGATCAGGTTTGGGTGGGCTCAGGTGGACCATTTAATAAGTATAGTCAGGGTGCTGCTCATAAATTTTCCGATGAGAAATGGACTTCTTTTAGTTCTGGTTATACTGAAGGCTTTGAAGGCATCGGCAATATATACAAATTTGCTTTTCACCCTACTATACACGATTACGTTTATGCGAGTTCTTATATAAATGGTTTATTAGAAATACATAATAATAAGGTAATTGCAAATCATAATTTAAATTCTGTACCATTATTTAATGAGGCACTTAATCCAAAAGTTGGAGTGCGTATTATGGATTTGGCATTTGACCAAAAAGGAGATTTATGGACAGTAATGGATGAAACAGTACAGCCTATTTTTGTATTGCGTGAAGGTAAAGAATGGGAGCAAATAAAACTTAGTTCCTCAATATTTAAAAATACCGGAATTTGGAGAGGTCTTATAGTAACAAGAAGCAATCAAATATGGATTTTAAATGCTAGGAAAGGCGTTGTTGTGTTGCAAGAGCAATCTGATGGTTCTATTCTTGAAAAATATTTTACAATTCAGAATCAAGATGGTGATTTATTATCATCAGCGTATAGCATTACAGAAGATAATGACGGAAATATTTGGATTGGTACAAATAAAGGACCAATTGTATATTCATCTAGTAATAATATTTTTGAAGTTGATAATGTAATAGGTAATCAGGTTAAAATACCACGTAATGATGGTACAAATAGCGCTGATTATCTTCTTGATTACGAAATTATTAATGATATTGCTGTAGATGGTGGCAATAGAAAATGGCTGGCAACTGAAACTTCCGGTATATTCTTAGTCTCTAGCGATGGGTTAAAAACCTTGCAGCAATTTAATTTCGATAATTCTCCTATTATATCTAATAATGTTATTTCGGTTGGAGTGCATGCAAAAACCGGCGAGGTATTAATATCTACAAACGAAGGATTGGTTGGTTATATGGGTAGATCAACGGAAGGTTTAGAAGACTTTACCGATGTATATGTGTATCCTAATCCGGTAAGACCCGAATACTTTGGTGATATTACTATAAGTGGACTTATAGATGATGCAAATGTTAAGATTACCGATATTTCAGGCAATTTAGTTTATGAAACCACTTCGCTTGGAGGACAAGCAATATGGGATGGTAAAAATTTTGATGGAAGCAAAGTGCACACAGGAATATATCTGGTATTTATGACAAATGCTGATGGTAGTAAAACCCATATTACCAAACTAGCTTTTATTCATTAAAATGTAATGCAAAATCCCATAGCTACAGGGTATAATTCAGGTCCTTTTTCGTCAAGAAATAGCGATACAGGATGGTAGTTCATATATAATCTAACAAGTTTATATCCTAATCTGCCAGTTAGCGCATAGCGAAACGGTCGAAGATAGAAATCGCCACGACTTTTATGCTTTTTCTTACTCCCATTTTCGGTATAAGTATATTTTGTATTTGCACCTAATTTTATTCCTCCAATAACACCTGCTGCAATATATAAGCGGTCTTTTCGTGGCCCTTCGATAAACTGTAATTCAATAAGTAGTGGAACTGTTATATATGTTGTTTGCAATCTATTTTTTCTTAGCTGCAAATCCAGCGGTTTCGGTTCAATTTCTTGTGTTATTGCATTCTTAATTATTGTATTAGAATGTGCAAAATGATAGTTCGACCATTCTATACCCATGCCAGTTACAAGACCAAAATATTGTGAGTTAAAAGGCAAACTATATTGCGCAAAATTTATATTGAAATTCCATGATTTATTGGTGTTAACATCCATAAATTCATTTTCTGGTGTGCGCTTAAGCGAAAAATTCTCATCAACATAATTATTTAAACCAAATTCGAAGCCAGCCCAATGACCCCGAAACTTATACTTGTCATCTGGATCTATTTCCCAATCAAAACTATTCTCATTTTCGTCACCGCAATCATAATCCTCATGCTCATTTTCTAATTCGTCATTTTTATCCCAGATTTTTACATAGGTACTGTCGTTTCGCTCTATTATTTCAACCTTTTTTTTACCCACAGTAAAATACGATGTATCTGCTTCATCAATTCCAGATAAAGCTGCGCTAGTGCTATCCTCTTCATTTTCCTGATTACTAACCTGCTTTTGCAAAGTATCTATGCTGTTATCATTTTCTTGCGCCTGCAATATAAGCTGAAGAAAAATGAGGCTAATAATTGGTAATAATAGTTTCATAGTTTTATTATTTATTGTAGGACGCTGTAAACTCAAAAAAGTTACAAAGCATTTTACTTAAAGTAAGACTTTAATTATTCTTTATTTTACGCTTAATATTAAAGCGTTCTGTAGATAAAGCAAACACAGTAATTCTCCCATCACTATCGGTTTCAGAATTATATTTTAATTCAGCTTCAACCAGATGATTTATACCTTCAATACTTTTTCTAAACACTGCATCTAGCGTAATGCTATTTGCTTTAGTAATTAGCAATTGGCTGTTTTTATTAATGCTACTTATTGTTCTGTCAGGAATTGTTTGATTTGCAATGGCTTGATTTGTCTCTCTATTTATCGGCGATATAGCAATAGCAGGCTCTGTATAGCGTGTATCAATTTCACTTATTTCTATTCTTGAAATTGGAATAAATACATCTTGCCAATTGCCAGTATCAACAGCCTCTAATATTAGTTCTTGCGAAATAAGAATTTTATTAGTTGTTTGTGCGTATGTTTTGGCAGGATTAGATTTTGTTCTAACTATAGTGTTTTCCTTTAGAATAATGGAGGTTTTATTTAGTGTGCTTGAACTTCCAATATTATTAATTATATCAGCTGTATTCTTTGAAGTGTTTATTGAATTAGACGTGTTTAATAATCTGTAATTCAGGATAAATAGTATAAGTATTGCTGCTGCTATTGAACTTGAAAATTGTATAATTCTCTTCGGAGTTAATAAAATGCTATGAGCCGCTTTTTGTTTTAAAGCACCTTTATTCCGAAATACTATTGATTTATCTGGCTGTATTCTTAGATTTTTGTATTGCTCAAAAAGCTTTTGCTTAGGCAAATCTCCAGCTATATACTCTATTAGTCTTTTTTTATCTGCATTTTTCAAATCGCCCTCGTAGTATGCAATACAAAACTCCTCAAAATTTTGTTTATTTATTGAAATATCAGAATACTCCTTTTTCAGACTATTAAAAATAATTGGCTGCTTTTGAGTCTTTAGATTTAATTTAACATCTCGGATTTTATCTAATTCTGCTGATAAATCGGGATTCTCGGCTAAAAATGCCATAAATATAGCAATCTCAGAACTTGTGAGTTTACCATCTAAATAGTCTATAGCCCATATTTCGTAATTATCGTGTTTAATATTCATAGTTATAATACTTTTTCGGGAGAGCCTATGTACTCCATTAAAAACTTTCGTGCGCGGTATATATATACCTTTACCTGACTATTATTTAATCCAGTTATCGATTCAATTTCTTTATAGTTATAGCCTTCATAATCGCGTAATAGAATTACCGAACGTTGTATTTCTGGCAATTGATTTATAGCAATATTCAAAATTTCTTTTAAATCGTGATTAACAATAGTTCTGCTATCAGCAATATTTAGTACGTCATCAATATTTTCAATGTTTTTTTTGCGTCTTATACTATCTATCATTGTATGATAAGCTGTTGTGTATAAATAAGATTTTGATTTTTTGAAATCAACCTGAGAATACCTTTCCCATAATTTTTCAAAACTATCTTGCACAATATCCTTTGCTTGTTCAGTATCAGCCAGATTTTTTAGTATAAATCTGAAAATACCATCAGCAAATTCATCAACACACAAATTATATTCAACAATAGTCATATAAAAGTCTTGTTCGCTTATAAGACGATGAGGACGGCTATAAGTTACAAAGTATTTTTTATTCGGATACTTTTTTTTAAAGTACTTAGTGAGGTGGTGAACCCTAAACTTTATGACATTACCTTAGCGACAGCTAATTCTCTAGCTTAAGATATGCTAAAAGTGTGTAGTATTACTCTAGAATCAGTCGTTATGCCAAATAAGAGAAAACTACTTTTACCTAGAATATTTTTAGTATTTTTGGTCTATGATTGATACCAAAGATATCGTATTAATGATTAAGGACACAGTTAGCTCGACAGTACCTAATGCTACTGTAATATTATATGGCTCTCGTGCACGTGGTGATTTTAGAGATAATTCCGACCTCGATATTTTGATATTACTAGATAAAGAAACAATTACAAGAGAGGATGAAAAAAAGGTGAAGTACCCTTTGTATGATATTGAGTTTGAAACCGGAATGATTATTAGCCCTCTAGTACTTTCTAAATTTGACTGGGAATCAAGACATAAAATCACTCCTTTTTATGACAATATAAATAAAGAGGGAATTATTTTATGAATCCTCAAGAAAGACAAGAACTCGTAAATTATAGAATTGGTCGAGCTAAGAATACGATTAATGAGGTCGATATTTTAATTGAAAATAACTTATGGGCAACTACTGTAAATAGACTGTATTATGCTTGTTATTACGCTGTGATTGCCCTACTTATTAATAATAAGATTAAGGCTCAGACTCATGCTGGAGTAAGACAGATGTTTGGATTACACTTCATCAAATCAGGATTAATAAATAAGGAGTTAGGCAAATTTTATACTGACATATTCGATAAGCGACAAACAGGTGATTATGCTGACTTCATAGAATTTTCAGAAGAAAATGTAAAAAGTCTAGTAGAACCAGCAAAGAATCTAATATCAGAGATTGATAAGCTATTAAATACCTCTTAAACAACTTGGTACAATAGTGCGTCTCAGTAAATTAACTTCGTTGAGCTCTCTTCATTTAGTGGGGGGAGCATTTACTATCTTCGCTCAGAGGTCAGGCTAAGCACTTAGAATTTTCTCAGTATAAACTTTGACGAAGCCTTTCTCATTGTCTAAACGGTATTGAAAGCATGCCAGAGTCATTAATACTACACTCAGAAAATAAATAAAAACCTTTTTAATGTAATACAGGTAAATTACAAATATTTTGAAGATGAAGAAAAGCTACCTTATACCGGAAGTTTTCAATCAGCAGGAAGCTCATTTGGTCTTACCCTAAGATAGATATATTAAAAGCTCTTATTAATGCATATAAATAGTTAGTATCTGCAAAATACTAAGTTCTGTCTTCACTATTTATAGTTCGCAACTACGTTTTAATATTTCGTTGCATTTGCAGCATTTGCTGCATCTTAACCATTCTTGTAATGATGTAATTACAAGAATGACAGACAATATACCATAACAATAGTCCGTTATTGTAAATCTAAAGCCTAACTAACCATTATATGAAGAAATTACTATTGTTATTAACAAGTTTAATATTAGTTTTAAGTGTATCAGCAAAGAAATATACCATAAGTGGGTATATTACCGACATTGAAAACGGCGAGAAGCTTATTGGAGCCAATATTTATGATGCAAATTCGTTTGTAGGCACAACTACAAATACTTATGGTTTCTTTTCATTAACGCTTGATGAGGGTTCGGTACTTTTCACCATATCATATATTGGTTATACTCCTTATCAAAAAGAGTTTATATTAAATAGCAACACAAAGCTTAATATTGAATTATCTCCGAATATCGAAATTAACGAGGTGGTTGTGCAAGGTAAACTCACCGAAGGTAGTGTTGAGAGCTCACAAATGAGCGTTATAAATTTACCCATGAAAACTATTAAAAACTTACCCGTTCTACTTGGCGAGCCTGATATCATTAAAATGGTTCAACTCATGCCGGGTGTGCAGTCAGGGTCGGAAGGGCAAAGTGGCATGTATGTTCGTGGTGGTGGACCCGATCAGAATCTAGTATTACTCGATGGGGTGCCTGTTTATAATGCCAGTCATCTGTTTGGCTTTTTCTCGGTATTTAATACCGATGCAATTCAAAATGTTAAATTAGTAAAGGGTGGTTTTCCTGCTCGTTATGGTGGGCGATTGTCTTCGGTACTCGATATTAGCATGAAAGAGGGTAATATTAAAGAGTTTCATGGTGCCGGCTCAATAGGTTTAATTTCGTCAAAGCTTATGCTAGAAGGACCGATTGGCAATAAAGCTTCGTTTATAGTTACCGGCAGACGTACTTATATTGATATATTAGCATATCCGTTTATAGTTTTAGAACAAAAACAATATGATTATGATAAAATAAAAACAGGCTACTTTTTTCACGATTTAAATGCCAAGATTAATTATCGCTTTTCTGATAAAAGCCGTCTATTTTATAGTATTTATATGGGCAAAGATAAGTTTTATAGTCTAACCGAAGATACCTTCAACGAAGAAGCCTGGAATCCGGATACCGGCGAGTATGATATTGGTGAAACGATGCATTATAAAGATGAAATGCAATTTTGGTGGGGAAATATTACTTCCGCCTTGCGATGGAATTACACCCTTAGCAATAAATTTTTTGTAAATACTACAGCAACCTATAGCAGATATAAAATATTAACAGGTTATGAAAGTCAATGGAATAATAATTCTGATAAAATGGAATATAATTCCGGAATTACTGATTGGGCAGGCAAGGTAGATTTTGATTATTACGCTACACCCAATCACAATATAAAATTCGGAATTTCAGATATCTACCATAGCTTTAATCCTGGCGTATATCTTAATTCTTATAACGATTCTGACTCTTCAATGAAAGAAGTAGAACTTGGAAATAAACCCGTTTATGCCAGCGAATTTGCAGCTTATTTTGAAGATGATATTAGAATAGGAGCTCTGTTAAAAATGAATATTGGACTTCGATGGAGTGGCTTTAATGTTAATAATACTTTTTATAATAAGTTTGAACCTCGTGTTTCAATGCGCTTTTTAATAAGTGAAAAATGGAGTATAAAAGCCGCTTATGCTGAAATGAATCAGTATTTAAATTTATTGGCAAATTCGAATATTGGTTTACCTTTTGACTTATGGGTTCCGGTAACTAAAGAGATTAAACCTCAAGAGTCTTCACAACTTGCATTAGGCTCGATATATGCAATAAATAGGGATTTTGATATTAGTGTAGAAGCATACTATAAAAAAATGCACAATATTGTCGAATATGCCGAAGGGGCATCGTTTTTCTCTTTAGATGACGATTGGGAAAGTAAAATTGCACAAGGTGAAGGTTGGTCTTATGGCCTGGAACTTCTACTAACTAAAAAATATGGCAAAACAACAGGGTGGATTGGTTACACCTGGTCAAAATCTGAACGTCAGTTTAACAGACCCGGTAAGGAGATAAGCTTTGGTCAGGTATTTCCTTATAAATTTGATCGCCGGCATGATATTAGCATTGTAGTATCGCATAAAATAAACGACCATATTGACTTGGGTGCCACATGGGTATTCGGAACAGGGAATGCTACTACTCTTGGGTACCAAAAATATCCTGCATATTATCAGTCCGCTATTGTTGATAATATAAATGAATATAGTTATTACCAAGATAACGAACCAACAATAACCTACTATGATAGTCGTAATAATTTTAGAATGCCAAACTATCACAGGCTCGATGTGGGTATAAATTTCCATAAAGATAAAAAGTGGGGAAAACGCACATGGACATTTTCTATATATAATGTTTATAATCGGAAAAACCCATTCTTACTGCAATGGGAGTATGATTACGGAACGGGACAAACCAAGCTAATGCAAATAAGTCTTTTCCCAATAATACCATCAATTTTGTACAGGGTAGAGTTTTAATGAATGATAAATTATTAAACAATGAATAAATATATTTTTTCAATAACTCTTATAATTATTTCTCTTTCGTGTAGGAAAGAATTGGATATTGATATTCCTAGTCATGAAAGAAAAATAGTGCTAAATTCTATAGTAATGAACGATAGTGTATTTTCTGCTTATGTGTTTCGAAGCAATCATGTTCAAGATAATAGAATGGAGCTTTTGTACTTAAATAATGCTAGCGTAAATGTATTTGAAAATGGAAATTTGTTAGAAAAATTAGCTCTTGATTCGTCGGGATATTACCTAGGAAGTTCAGTAATTGCACAAGCGGGACATGAATATGAATTTATGGTCTCAGTCCCTAATTTAAAATCCGTTATTGCAAAAGCAGAGGTTTTGCCTCAAATCCCAATTTTATCAATTGATTCATCGACTACTGGTACATTTAATGAGTATTATATGTATTATGGCGAAGAAGCTAATGAATACACAAGTTATAATGTGAAATTTCAAGATATTCCTAATGAAAAAAACTATTATAGATTAAGAACAAATGCTCCTATGATAGCTGACACATTTTTTTATTACGATAATGAAAGAGATACTCTTATTAATGACATCTACTATAGTTCCGCTTCATACTATAGCGAAGATAGGTCTATAGAAGTTTGGGATTGGTACGATGGCTATTACTATTTTTCTGATATTCTTTTTGATGGCGACGAATATAAATTTGAAATAAGGGTTTTGTCATCAAATAAAAGTATAGATGAATTTGATGAAAAAGGAGCTACATCTGAGATAATAGTATCGCTAGAACATATTTCGCATGAAATGTTTGATTATATGAAATCTGTTGATATGCAGTCTGAAACTGAGGGCTTAGAAATGTTTTATCAAGCAGTTCCGGTTTATAATAATATTGAGAATGGCTTTGGCATTTTAGGCTCGGCAAATGTTAGCGTAGAGCCAATTCCGTAAGGCATATATTTATGTAGTAGATACGAATATATACCATAAAATTAATGCTTAAGGCGGTTAAAGTAATTATAAAAAAAGCTATGAGATTTTAAGAAAAATACTAATAAAATTATTGAAAGATTAAGTTCTGAAAGAGCCTGAAAGGTTCTAATCATATAGCCTTGGGCAACGCCCAAGATATAAAGTAAAAGAAACATGTTGCAACTACTATGCAAGAACAATAATCTTATGATACATGCAACAAAACACACCAAATTTCAACACTAATTTAACTACAGTATTCAAAATATATAAGGGTTTGATAAGCTATTGCAAAAGCAGGACACGAATATGAATTTATGGTCTCAGTCCTTAATTTAAAGTCAGCTAAGGAAGCGAAAGAAATTTTGCGTCGATTTAAGATTCTTGTGAAAGTTCTATCACTTAATGATAAAATTATAAATTTGGCTTAAAACGATGATGATTTTAAAGATTTCGAAGATGCATTGCAATACTTCACTGCTCTAGAAAATAATCAAGATATTATCATCACAAGAAACCTTAAGGACTTTAAAAAATCTAAATTCCCATAATGACAGCAGAGGAATATCTGACATCAATTGACCATTCAGCCAGCAGCTAACAACGCGTCATAGCAAATTGGTCTGATATTGCAAGGACTAAGCATAAAGTAAGATAATTAGATTTTTCATAATATATTTAGATTAGATTGAGATAAAATATTGATAAAGTTAGTACCTATTTTTTCATCATTAATTTATTGATATTAAAGGTGAAGTTTAAAATCAAATATTGATTATTATTAATATATTTCAGCCTACTTGATGATAGTTTATTTACAAATATATTCTGATATCTTAATTTGACAAACTTATATCCAGCACCAATTGTTATTGCTGGTTCAAAGAAATAAAAATCTTTTTTCCCTACATCCTGAAAATCATAAAAATCTTCAATTGTATTACTACTGCTCAAGTCAAAACTTTTTTCAAGGTTATATACTACTCTTGAAAATCTTGACGATAAAGCAAAATCAAAAAATTTATCCGAATATCCGATTGATGGCTGAATAAATTGTCTATTAATATTTAAACTATAATATTCTTCAGATCTATCTATTTGTCCAAAACCATAACCAATATTAATTGCAGGATAAATATAATTTTGAAGTTTTTTAAATAATACTAATTCATTATCCCACATAAAATCTCCAATCTTATATTTCATTGAAGATTTAGATGAATATGTGTGAAATGTCTTAAAGTCAGAAATCAAAGCAATGTTATCTGTAATTGAATACCCAAGACTATAACACTTAAAACCGTTTTCGTCTAATCCGTATGAAACGTTAGCATCGCCCTTACTTTTAAATTTAAGGACATTTTGACTTGTCGGGTAATAGTAAGATGTAGAACAAGAACTAAATCCTATTACATATACAATAATTAAAATAACAATAATCTTACTATTATTCATAAAGCTTTATGTTTATTTCTATCAACGTATCTTACTATTAAGAATTAGCTTCACTTATTCAATTATTAAAAGATTTTAAAAGTGTATGCATTACAATTACTTAAACCAACCAAACTTCAGAGAAAGAAATACTCCAGGACTAGCAAAATCGGCATAGGTATAAGGACTAAC
>JAUZSW010843221.1:0-10835 GCA_034780735.1 Hyalogyrina grasslei
TTCAATTAATCATCAACATTTACCACGATACCTGGCAGAATTTTGCTATCGATTTAATCGGCGTTTTCAATTAGAAGATATGTTGCCTCGATTTATATACGTGGCACTTAAAACGCCGCCAATGCCTGGCAAGATGGTAAGTATGGCTGAGCCTTATGGGTGATCAGGAATATTTAAAACAATATCCATTGTCCTGCGTATAAATATTCTTTGAAATCAGTTGCTTACAGCTTAACTTGATGGCATTGGCGTCAGGGTAAACCGCTGTAGTTGCATCCAAGAAACCTTTAAGCCATCGACACAGGCGATTAATATATCTTTTACCCCCCCCCCGATTTGGAGCTCAGTCAGTACGTTTAACCAGAACTTAGCGCCCTCGTTTAGGGATAATTTTCTGATCGGCATTCAGATCGATTTTGATGGGGGTGAGTCGTCATTTGGGGGGCTGTGATTATTTTATTTTCTCCTCCACATTAAAAAACATGGTTTATGTACTATGCTTTATACACATCGAGTATATAAAAGGTAATTGCCAATAAGAGGTTAATATGCTGAAAGGTCTCTATATTCTACCGCCACTTGCTTTCGGTCGAGTAGGTAGTTCACCTACACCATGTGCTGCTTTTTCATGGTCGAAAACAGACATATCCCCTGATGGGAACAATAAAACAAACTTGAAAATTGAGGAGACTTTAAGCCTTGATGATGATGGTAATATCTCGTCAAGCACCCCAACTAGCATCGTTTTTAAAGATGATAACGGGGCTTTTCGACCGGTATGCCCGTTTTTTGAATTACATGGGACATGGGAAATTAACGGCAATGAAGAAAATGGACCGATTACTGATCAAGTTCTTCAGGACAATGATTTGTCCCTTGATGATATTACATGGAATGTAGAATTAGGTAACTTAAAAGCGCATCATTTCACCTTAGACCAAGGTGACAGAATATCGGCAAGTATCACCGTGAAAGGTAATGATACAACGCGTCATACACTTGAGGGGCGCTCACCGACTGGCGCAGGTATTGAACCTCTTATTCTACCGGGGGAATTTCTGCCAATGGGTGAGGTTCAGTTAGGGCGTGTAGACGATCTGAACTTCCCAGAGTTACGACTGCGTTTTTATCCTCCTGCTGGCGTTACATACGGCCCTACCAACTTATCCAATAGAATCTCAACCTTTGCAGATTTTAATGCAGAGTGGGTAGGATTTAATCTACCGAACGAGCGTTTAATAATAAACCCCAACTCTCGCTGGGCTACCTTGGATCTTGATAACGAAGGTCCAGCACCAATAGGTGCTGGTGATCCACGAAATGCGCCGGGTGGGTTATCCGCAACACTTAGCGAAACTACGAGTCAATTACCCGACTCGGGGCTATCCCGAATAAGTATGGGGCTTGTTGATGATGTCAGTGATGGATTGATTGCCTGCGAAATAGCTGGATTAACAGCTTTTGCTAGAATCGCGATTGGACCTCCAGATTTTGCTCCGATGGCTCGGCCCTTTGTTTCACTTCAGGATGGATTAGCCGATCGTGTACTGCGTAAAAACGCGCGCGAAGTAGATATTGATGATGACGAATTAGAAACAATCGTAGCCGACATTTTTGAGCGGGCACTAGAAACCTCAGATCTTATGAATAAAGATGCTCAAAATGATCGTTCGAGACAAAATAACAACCCCAGTGATAGTAATAACGATTTACCAGCACCCTCTGCAAGTTTTGAGTCTTCACCTCGGCGTACACTTTGGGCATCGTCTAATCCTCAGGCTACCGCCAATCCAGTAAGTGCCGAGAGCCATCAAACGGATGCCATGCCAGTCTCTCAACTGGGGCAACGTAAACATCGACGCTACAACGCAATAGAGTATCTTCGTGATCGCCTTAAAGAAGAACCCGATTTGATAGAAAAATGGCTACGTTTGCCTCGCGATAACGAGCCATTATTTGACCGGAGAATGCCAGCACTGATGCGTGGTTCTGATGGACAACCCATGCATTTAACCCGTCGTCAATACCAGATGATTCGACTTTGGGCAGGACGACAACACGGTAACTAATAATGTATGAGAACTCTGAGCTTCATCCCTTTAGAAGTCAAAGTGACGCTCATCTTTTTGTGGTCAATGGGAGTCGTATCTACGATATAGAGAAAGACGCTTATGCCGAATTGGTCGATGGATGCAATACAGAAATCGGTATGTTACTGGATGATCCACCTTATATCGATGACAAGCCACTGACGCCTCCACCTTTACGGTCAATATCGTTGAATGTCGCTCAGGGTTGTAATATGAGTTGCCGTTATTGCTATGCCGATGAAGGACGCTTTGGTAGCAATACACGTCTGATGCAACATGATGTGGCTAAAAAAGCCATCGACAAATTACTGGAGGGAATAACTCCCGGTGACGATGCCATTATCGGGTTTATGGGCGGCGAGCCCTTTTTAAATCGTAAACTGATTTACAGTGCGACGGAATATGCCACCCAAAAAGCTCAATCATTGGGAGTGCGAGCCAGATTTTCAGTCACCACCAATGCAACGTTGTTAAACCAATCTGATGTGGATCTATTATCGCGCTATCCATTTACCGTTGCAGTGAGCCTGGATGGTGAGAAGAAAACGAATGATCGTTTAAGACCCATGCGTAATGGCACTGGCTCATATGATAAAGCCATCCACGGTCTTCAAATGCTTACTGAGGGCAAGCGACCTAGACATTTATCGGTGCGTGCAACCGTAACACCTCGTTCTAACGATTTAGTGGTCATGCTTGATTCGCTGCTTGGTTTAGGCGTTGATGAGGTAGGTTTTTCGCCAGTATTAGTTTCTCCAAATATATTAGACCAGTTTTCTCGTAAAGACTTTGAATGGTTTTTGGAAGGCATGATTGAATGTGGCACCCGCAGTCTCAATAGCATTCTTGGTCGAAATAAATTCCCATTCAGTAACTTTGAAACGGCACTGCACGAAATTCATCGCGGCAGTCACCGACCTTATCCGTGTGGAGCGGCTGCAGGTTACGCCAGTGTGAGTGCAGAGGGTAATTTGTTTGCGTGTCATCGCTCAATTGATGACCCTAAATTTGCCATTGGAGATCTGGAAACGGGAACGGATGATGTGGCCCGTAGTCACTTTTTGTCTGAGCGTCATGTTCTGAAACAGGAGCCTTGTTCAAATTGTTGGGCAAGGTTTTTGTGTGGTGGTGGCTGTCATCATGAGGTCATTGCCCGAGGCCGGCTAAGCTGCGACTACATTCGTGGGTGGCTTGATTTTTGTCTCGCATCCTATGTAGAACTAACGAATCAACAACCCGAATATTTTACAGATCCAGAGACCTATTATAAATAGGATAGGAAGACACCATGAATAAAGAATTAACGTCTCGTAAAATTTACCCTCGTAATCTGACCGCTCTGGCTGATAAATGGCAAAAGGGCAACCCTGTAACTGCCCGACCGGAAAGTGGTGTAGACAATAGTTTCCCCGGTCTTGAGTTTGATCAGCGAAATTTGGATAAACGATTCCTTCCTGGGCTGGAGTTTGAATATCACTTCGGTACACCTCCAATACTGCGACGTGTTGAGCCTGAGAAAGCGTCTAAACCCATTAATATCACCGATGCGGATGTTGGTGATGCACTGATTCTTTATAAGTTATTTGGAACATTCGGATCGGCAGACTTAGGCATAATTACTCGCGAAATTTCATTAGAAAATTCAACACAGCTTTCAGCATGGAGAATTATCCATGATTTGGAGCCGGGTCATGTCGGTATATTGTTGGCGCCTTTTAGTCCTAATGGCCCACCAGAGCTAGGCATTGCGGAACAGGATGAAGCCGATGCGGCAATGCGTGGAAATAATGATTTTATCCGTCGTAACGCCTCCGGTAATCTGCGTTTTGCGGTTATTACAGGCAATCGAATAGACTACTTAAGTGACGAGGGTGTAATCAATCCCTCACATTATGAACCTGGTGATCTAACGCGCAGTCTCTGTGCACCGTGGCAATATGATTTTGCTGATTGTGGATGTTTCTATTGGGCGTCTAATAAACCCGATATGGTCGCCGGAGAACCCGATGGAGATCAATTCTACAATTTTCAGAGGCGACGTGATCCAGCAACTGAACCCCCCACAGGTGGCCCCGGGTCAACGCCACAAGAGAGAGCACAATTTCAGACCATTCAAGGTTGGAACCAAAACACACTTGGTCATCGTGAAATGATTGAAGAATGGGAAGGTTTACCCATTGTTCTTGAAGCGACGGAAACAACCACTTTTGATCCCACAGAACATGTCGTATTACCACCCAATCAGGTTCTCTCCCGGGATGACGTAATAAGGCGCCTGAAATATGTAGCGACTGTTGAGCATGGCCTAATGGTTGAGTATCTTTATGCCTATTATTCTATTGATGCTCCAACCGATAGACCTACTGTAAATGGCACAGAAGCACGTAAGTATGATGCGGCAAATACGGTTCTTAGTATCGCGATTGATGAAATGCGTCACTTTCGATGGGTCAATGAAATACTTCGTGAATTAAATGAAGGTACTGTTATTGATCGTGTGAGTGCATTTGAGGATCTGGATCAAGATAATCGTTTTTTTGATCATGACTTTTCACTGGAAGCTTTAACCAGAGACAGGCTATCCTGGTTTATTGATGTAGAACGACCTTCAAAAGAAGTAGACCCAAGTTTGGCAGGCGATACTATTGACGGTTTGTACACACGAATTCTTTTAAGCATCCGCCAAAATGCAGATTTTTCTGCTGATGAAAAAGCACGATTATTGCACCTAATTAAACTCATTATTGATGAGGGTTTCGATCATTTTACCCGTTTTCAAAATATTCAGGGCGTACTGTCTGAGTTATCCTCTGATAATTATTTACGCCTCGAGAGTCAACCCGTAAGGCTAGCGTCTGGTCATCCGGCTAAGGTGGCTGAACTTACCGCAGATAAAGCTTATAGCGTTGTACTGGCAACGTTGATGCTGGTTTTCTCACAATCCAATGTTAATACCGGGGATCTTTTACAAGCTGCGCGGTTTGCAATGTATGCACTCGATGATGCGGCGAAAGAAGTGATTCGTCTAGGAGGTGCCCCTCTTTTTACATTACCATCCTTCGTTTCTGGCACGGGTGCAACCGACCTTGCAACAGCAGCTGTCGCATCCATTGGACAGCCGCAAAAAGTAGAAAACTATATTCAGGATCAACTCTTAACCGATATTCAACCATTGCTGGATGGATTGAGAACGTCCGGATCAGCAGAAACGGCAGACACGATGGCAGAGCGCTATAAGGGACTGAAGGATGCTTTGCTGGATCTTCTCAAATAGTGTCTTATATTGATATAAAAGGTGGAGGGCCTGCAGCCTCAATTGTTGCTGCAGTGTTTAAGACGGTAGGCCTACAAACGTCATCAACTCAACAGCCTCGTTTAGCTGATGCTAGATTGGTCACATTGAATGGCCCCACCTTGATGCTGATTAAAGATTTATTTGAAAATACGGTATTCGACAAACTGCTTCAGCAAGGGGTAATGTTAGAGCATCGTGTATTAGCGTGGAAGCTTGGAGATGATCCAGTTACCGTCCATGACAAGGCATTGTTAGTCCCCCTGACTGCCCTAACAAAATTGTTTTATGGACACGAAAATTTAAAATCAAGTGGGCCACTAGAATTGACAGTACAAGCCTATGGGCGCTCTGAAAATAAAGGCGCTTCGGCAGGATTACGATGGGCATTTGTCTGGCATTTGCATGGCTTGGCATTGCCGAATCAACGGAGTTGTTATTTACAGGCCGTGGATGGAGGCTGGGTGTTTCTGGCTCCTTCACCAAAAGGTACCTTGGTTCAGTTGATAACAGCAGCCGCTGATACTGCGTTAGCGCGTGGCATAGCAGCCAAAGCAATTTCAAAGGCATTGCCTCAGATGAAAAACGCTTGTTTGGGTCTTGATAGTGAGCCGCATCAGTTTGACGCATCTCCACGTTTTAATGAAGCCCGGAACATGGAGGCAGTCATAATCGGAGACCAAGTTCTGGCACTTGATCCGATTAGTGGAGATGGTATTGGCCACATCTTGCGCTCAGCTGTTTTACTAGCATCGCTCATAAAAGGAGGGCATCATACAACCTCCCCTGGGATTGATATTTACTATGCCCGTTTACGTCGCACCTATATCGCCCATCTCACGACATGTGAACGATACTATCAACAAATCAATGTTTCAAATATTTGGGACAAGGTAATCGCTGATATGCGTCATCAACGTTTACGTCTCCAGCGAGAGGCTGCATTGGGTAATCCAACATCCTATGTTCTTAATCGATCGACTATCTCCATTCACGCTGAGAGCGCCATGTACTAGGTGCCAATCAATGAAAGAAACCTCTAAAACGGCTTATCGACTCCACCCAAAACTTCGGATATTTAGAAACGGTAGTGCAGGTGTTAACTATTGCCGTTCAAAAAACTCAACGCTAGTCGCCCAAAAAAAAGGAGATGAGCTCAAAAAAAATGCCTCGATTGATACCGAGGAGATAGATTTTTCAGCGGCTCAGGCATCCATTCATACTTTAAGCTTGGAGATGAGTGTTGACAATCAGGGTTTATCCAAAGATAGATTAAAAAGAAGAGAAAAGAAATTTGAAATGGAAGTGGCCGATGAAGCCTTTGTGAACGTTTTCATCAATGTTGCCCCAAATCGAATGAAAAAAAAGGGAGGAAGCATTGAGGAAACAGCAGAAAAAATTGCGGTATATTGCCGAAGGAAACTAGTGAGCGCACAATCTCAGGGAGTACGGGGTGCGGTTATTCGGCGTCATAATATAGTGGCTGCCACCGTTCCGATATCTTACCTTGATGATCTTGAAAATAATTTAGATGTGGCTTTTATTCAGCCAGCCGATCCTCTGAAATTAGACTTACCCGCGAGTTTCCCGGGTAAAAAACCTACATCACGTCGCATCAAGCAGAAAAATATCCACCACCAAGGTAAAGGCGTCATTATTGGAATTATCGATGTTGGAGGATTTGATTTTGCACATTCCGATTTTCTAGATGCGAGCGGTAAAACCCGTTTCATAAATATTTGGGATCAAAAAAGCGATTATCGAAAGCCCCCTAAAAACTTTGATTATGGAACTGAGTTCCGAAAAAAAGATCACCTTGACCCTGCCATCGCAGCAAAAGTATTAACCGCAACCCTATTAGAGCCTCAGTCTCAATCAACGGAAGGCTCACATGGGACGCATGTTGCCAGCATTGCTGCGGGTAATAATGGTGTTTGCCCAAAAGCAGAAATCGCAGCCGTGTTGATTGATGTCCCCCAGCCAGAAGACGAAAGAGAAAGAAGACAATTCACTTTTTCTGATTCAAGTCGGATTATCCATGCGGTTGAATACCTTTTAGGTATAGCTCGCGAAAAAAACAAACCCATCTCCATTAATATTAGCCTGGGTACCAATGGTGGTAGCCATGATGGATCAAGTGGTGTAACCCGGTGGTTGGATATGTCTTTAACAGAACCGGGGCGCAGCATCTGCATTGCCGTAGGAAACTCAGGTCAAGAAAAATCTTTAAATGATCAAGACGTTGGCTGGAGGTCAGGACGTATTCATACAAGTGGGAAAATTGTATCCAAGGGCTTGGATAAAGAGCTTGACTGGGTTGTCGTTGGCAATGGGATTGCAGATGTCTCTGAAAACGAACTTGAGGTTTGGTATAGCGCGCAAGATCGCTTTAGTGTAGAAGTGCTGCCACCCGGAGAATCACGCTGGCTAAAAGCATCACCACAGGAGTTTATCGAGAATAAGCGATTGCAAGATGGCACGACAGTATCGATCTATAATGAACTTTATAATCCAGCAAATGGAATAAATTCAATTTCTATTTATTTATCACCCAATCTGGAGCCCGGAAATATTCGTGGAATTCGATCCGGTATCTGGCGTGTGAGACTTGTGGGTGAAGAAATTAGAAATGGAGACTTTCATTGCTGGATAGAAAGAGATGACCCTCAGGAAGTCGGTCGTGCCGAAGGACAGCGATTATTACGATTTCCATCTTTTTTTTCGGAAAAAACCAATGTAGATTCACATTCTATATCATCACTTGCCTGTGGGAACTCCACTATTGCCGTTTCAAACTATGACCATTTGACTAATAGAATAAATATATCAAGCAGTCAAGGCCCTACCCGTGATGGCCGTTTTAAGCCGGATGTTGCCGCTCCCGGTAGTCATATTGTTGCCGCTAAGGGGTTTTCAAATAACGCAGAAAAATGGATTTCAAAAACGGGTACCAGTATGGCGAGCCCCTATGTTACGGGTGTGATTGGACTTATGCTGAATGCCAATCCAGATTTAAATTCCATGCAGTGTCTGGGCATTCTTCAACGAACAGCGCGGCCCATGCCAGGACTAAGTTATGAGTGGTCAAATGATGCGGGGTTTGGAAGAGTCGACCCAGAGGAAGCAGTAAAAGAGGCTTCGTCATTCACAAAACGAACGGAGAGAGGGTAAACATGAAACTCCGGATTTTTCAGTCTGACGAAGGTGATTGTAATTTACTTCAGAGCAGTGATGGGAAAAATATTTTATGCGATGGCGGATTATCCAAAAGCATGCGAAATCATGTCAGAGAAAATCTGGGTGAGCTCATAGGTTCAGATGGGATGCTTGACTATATCTATGTGTCACATATCGACCAGGATCACATACAGGGAGTACTGCGATTATTGAGAGATAGTTTGGATTGGAAAGTTTATGATTTTCACCAAGCACGAAATGATCCAGACGTGCGCAAACCAAAGTCACCGCGGCCACCAATAATTGGAGGTCTGTGGCATAACGCTTTTAGTGATCAAGTGGATGAAAATCTCGGTGAGATTGGGGATCTACTTGCTGTCTCGGTACCTGTCATGTTTGGTACAGCAATTCCAGAATTGGTTTATGCCGCAGAAGAGGCACTGAGTATCGCTCACTCTATTCCTCAAGCTCTCAAAGTATCTCGACTATGTAAGGAGGATCTATTGGATGTTCCTGTTAATTTAATTCCTGGAAGTACCAAATCCGAAAAACTCTTATATTTTAAAAAAAACCCTAAGCCATTTAATGTAGGCAGCTTAAAAATCACCATTATTGGGCCATCAGAATCTGAACTTAATGACCTTCGAGATGGCTGGAATCAGTGGGTTGATGGACATCAAAACAGAATTCAATCAATCCAAAAAGAAATACATAAACAAATAGAAAAATTTTCAAATGATCAATTGGAAGGTACTCCGTTTAATTATCGAAACTGGAATGGAGTTCCCGACTTTAAGGGTGTTTCTATCCCTAACGTGGCATCACTGATGTTTATGGTTGAGGAGAATGGAAAAAGGCTCCTACTAACCGGAGATTCTCAACAAGAAAAAATTTTAGACGGACTTAAGGCGGCAGGATATTTAGACGATGGGTATATTCATTTGGATGTGCTCAAGGTTCAGCATCATGGTTCAGAACATAATTTGGATGCAAACTTTGCCCGACATGTTTCAGCAGACCATTATATTTTTTGTGGTAACGGGGCACATGGAAACCCTGAGCCAAAAGTCTTGGATATCGTTTACAAGTCAAGAATGGGGGCGAAGTCAAAGCGGACACAAGCACCCGATGCGAAAGGGAAGAAATTCACATTCTGGTTCAGTACTCACTCAGATAGTTTACCAAAACAAAGTAAAAAACACGCTAACTTCGAAGAAGTGGAAGAACGGGTTGATAAATGGGCGAAAGAAAGCAATGGCCTTATGTCAGCAATATTTGTAACAGAAGATTTTGTGACTTTAGATATTTAATGTCAACGCTCAAGCACGCTAAGTGCGCATAGAATACTCCCCGTCACCATCAACTTTGTATTATGGGCCAGTGAGTCATCAAGTTAGAAGTTTAGACCTAACCTGACACATCAAGCGGTTAGATGTGGTTCTCTTGGAAGTCAACACGGGCTGCAGATGACCGCTTGATGGCTCACCCGAAAGGCGCAAACCAGAGCGTATCCAGCTCTGCGCCTTCGAGCACGCCTTGATCTGAACCCGCTGGTTTACGCGGCCCCGTCAATACAAAATTGATGGGGCACTAACCCTCTTCCACCGCCCCTGACGTCATTTCCTCAATAACCACGTCCAGCGAGGTATGGCGCACGTCCTTTCCCTTTACCAAATATACTACGTATTCACAAATATTCATCGCATGATCACCGATCCGCTCTAGAGAGCGTGCCGCCCAAGAGACACGTAAGGCATTCTTAATCTCGCGGGGATCTTCCATCATTTTGGTGATTAACTGTCCATATGAGGTTGACACATTCCGGGGCGAGTCCAAGTTGAGGGTCAACATTCTTTGGCATTAGGGTTAGACTCGACTTAATCGCTTATCCTGGAAAATACACCCATTGTTTGAAAATGAGCGAGAGAATACCCAAAATGGTTTTTCTGCAGTAGGCTTTCTATTTTCCAGGCAAGTTGAGGCCGCTATTTTAAATCCACCTGTTTCAACAGGTCAGTTGTTTAGTCTTTCAGTTGCAGTGAGGCAGTAGGGATGCAAAACATGTTTTGCATAATAACCATATTTTTCCTGAGCAGCTAAGCACTCTTCAGCTATGAAAGGATAGGTAAAGTCAGGATTAACATTATTTATTCTTAAGGTTACTTTTTCTTCAATAGCCGGATCTTCGTAGCTATTACAGTTATTCCCTTCGTCCCAAGCTCCATCTACGTACTCCGACAAATCAAATCTAGTATTGTATTCCCAGGCCTTAACTA
>JAUZSW010844332.1:0-10835 GCA_034780735.1 Hyalogyrina grasslei
ATATTCACACTGTCAATCATGTCTGCAAAAATTGTATCCACTGCTGTTGAATTATTGCGCCACCATGACCGTGCGATTAGATTGCCCTTTGCAAATACACCCAATTGCACATCTGTTTTTTGTTTTTCAATCAAATCCCTACGAGCTGCAGGCTTACCTACTTTCTCTAAATATCTTTCCGTTAAATCAAATTCTACATTGTATGTAAGACTCTCACCGCTCACAGCATTTTGCAGCGTTATCCCATTGGCAACTGGGAAACTTAAAGCTCTCAAAAACTGCCACGCCTCATGTACACGCATATCATCAGTTATTTGTACTGCACCCTCCACCACACTTTGGGTTGGCTGTTTATTTTTTGCTACCACAAATGACCAATAATTTGCAAAATTAGCTTGATCACCTATGCTATCCAGTGACTTTTGTGGCAAATCTGCTACCGCAAAATTTAACTTTGAATTTTTTGATTTAATGTTGTCGTAATGCCATGAATAATTAATCATCATAGCAACATCTCCTTGAAAAAACTCATCTATAGAATAGTTCTGTCTTTTATTCCACGTGTACACTGGTGTCGCTGCTGATGCAAAATCTGTATACTGTTGCAACGCCTGCTCACTAGGAATATGCTTTCCTGAACCCAAAGACTCACCAAATGTCACCTGACTATTTGTTTTATTAGACATCTCAACACCTTCTTGAAACATCATTGCTGTAAGTATATCCATCGAACGGTTAACATTATTAGCCGTTCCTATTGCAGCTCCATTTTGTTCAATATTTCCAAACTCATCAATTCTTGTCAGTGCTTTTACTGTTGTATTAAATTCTTCCCAAGTCTTAGGTGGTCTAGTTATGCCAGCTGCATTGAAAATATCTTTATTATAATAAAGAGCTAATGAATCTACTGAAAGTGGCACACCGTACATCTGTCCATCAATTACAAAATCATCAGCAACTACATCTACAAATATCTCTCGAAATTCTTGCTCCGTCATCATATACTCTGGTACTGGCACAATCTTATCTTGAAAGTCTGGAATCCAAGAATTATGAATCATGAATATATCAGGACCATTTCCTGCTGCAAGTGCGTTCAATAAATCTTCTTTGTATGATTCTAATACGTTTTTATGATATGCGATTGGTTCTATGTTTTTATTAATAGCTTCATAAGCCACAAAAGAATCACTGTATACATTCGTATTGTCAAACGTACCCCATACATCCAATTTCACTTTATAACTACTTTTCGGACCTTTGCAACCAGCTCCTGCAAAAATCATAACAGCAAAAAGAATTACGATAATACCTATTTTTTTCATATTACAGCTCTTTAAAAAAATTATTTTGTAAAAATAAATGCATAATGGTATTGCCCAGCATCTAATGCCTCATGATTACCAAACCCAGCATCCTGTGCGAATTGCTTCACACTACCCTCATCAAGTCTATTTTCCGTGCCAAAACCCTTTACCGCAGCATCAGTCCAGCCAACAATCAACAACTTGCCATCCCTTGATAAAACACGATTCGCTTCTGAAAAAAGCGCCGCCCTATCATCATTTTGCAAAAGAATTTTACGCATTATAACATGATTAACAGAATCATCTTCCAACCCTGAACCATCTTTTTTTTCTAAATTTACACGACGTGTAACTATATTACTAAGTCCGATAATTTGTGCTCTACTTTTAACTGCCTCAAGAGCAGACTCAAGCACGTCAAAGCAATACACTGTCCCCTCCGTCATACGAGCAATAGGAATAGAAAAAATTCCCGGACCACATCCAAAATCAGCTACATTATGTTCACTTTTAATATCACAAGCTTCTAATAATTTTTCTGGCTCTAATATTGCTTCATCTTCTATCATATTTTATTATCTGTCATAACCCCATCAGAGCTATGGCTAGATTTTTATTTGTTTTATCTCGCGACCATTATCCAATTCTCATTATACCACAACACAATAAGATTGCACGTCATTATTATACACGCTATCACCATCAGCTCTAAAAACCTATTTGGACACTATTAAATAATCCGACCCAATCAACCCAGACCTTCCCTTTGATTATCTAAAGTGTAATAATGGAGATATTACCATTTTGTATTCAACTGTCATGAAAAAAAAGACCTTCAAAAAAATATCTATATCTATTCTAGTGTTGTCATGTCTACATGTTGTAATGAGTCTATTTATCACACACAAACTTGATTCCATCTACAGTAATCGTCAATCCGTACAATATACTGATAGATACAATCACCAAATTGCCCTCACACCAAATACAGAAAATTATTTTGCTCAATATACTCACAATATTCCACAAAATATTACTGACTTATTATTATTGAAAGAAGACAGACATTTTTATATACACCCAGGCATAAATCCACTAAGTATGCTTCGTAGCGTACGTGATCATTTCAATGGTAAGCGAACCGCTTCTAGCACATTAACATTACAACTTGCAAAGGTACTACTATCCCACGAGTCAAATCGCTCACTACCAAATAAATTGAGTGAGATATATGTGGCTATCTCACTCGAAACAATCAAGACAAAAGATGAAATACTAGAAATGTATCTCAACAGTGTCTTTTTAGGAAATGACATACAAGGAATTCAGACTGCTAGTGAATTTTATTTTGATAAAAATCTCAATCAACTTACTGATACCGAAATATTTGCATTATTCACATCCTTAAATAGTCCCTCCTCCTCTCATCCATTCACAATGGCTAATATAAATAAATCAAAAGTATTACTAAGCCATCTCAATCTAAGTATTACACCTCCACAATATATCTCTCAACAACTTCAGGAGGAGCGCAAACAAAAATTTTATGCACGCATGCAAACAAAAAACTATTTTGAGCTACAAGACTTCAAACTACCTAATACAAACATGTCTTTGACAATCGATGCTCAACTCAGCGACACTGTCCGTGATATTACATACTCACGTATGCAAGAATTATTTGCCAAAAATGCATTTAATGCATCTGTTATCATTATTAAAATTCCAGAAAATGAAGTGCTCACAGTAATTGGAACGCCTAACCCAGAAATCTATGATACCGGCTACCAAATCAATATGTCTAATAAGCCGCGTCAAATTGGCTCTACCATCAAACCTTTTATATATACAAAAGGATTTGAGTCCGGATTACGTCCCTATACCATAGTTGATGACCGTGAATATAAATACATGATTGGTTCTGGCTACCCATTATATCCCAAAAACTATGACTATACTTACAGTGGCAATGTAACCCTTCACCACGCACTAGCGAATAGCCTAAATGTACCCACAGTCAAAGTGCTCGAGTACATCACACTGCCAAAGTTTTCTTCACTTTTATTAGATGATTTACAATTCGCACCTTATCAAGATTTATCTCAATACCAACTAGGTATCGCCCTTGGTGAATTAGACATGAGCCTCTTGGAACTCTCTCATTATTTCACCATATTTCCACACGATGGTGACCTCAAACCACTGACATTCTCAACAAAAAACCAGTATGTGCCTGAGTCACTCCCAGATTCACTCAATCACACACAAAAAATATTTGATAAAAAATATACAGACCTTACAAATGCTATTTTAAACAATCGCCAAAGAGGTGTGGCTCAATTTGGTACAGCAAGTAATTTAAATTTACCCTTCCCATCTTATTGTGTGAAAACTGGTACTAGCGAAGGCTTTCGGGATAGTCTTACTATTGGCTACACAAAAGATTTCTTAGTTGGTGTATGGGTGGGAAATAATAATTTTGAAAAGATGGATGGCATCTCTGGTCAAACTGGTGCTGGCAGCATATGGCATGACGTTATGATGCTAATGTATAACTCTAACTACAACGAAAACACACCTCTAGACTTAAATAATATAGTGAAGCATTCGACATCCACAGGTGAAGAGTTGGCACTTGCCCACGATAATTATGATTACCAAAAAAATCTACTCAACGACACAATGATAATACATTCCCCTCATGATGGTGATGTTTTTGCATATGAGCCAGATGCAACCACAATATCACTCAAGTCTGCCACGGAAGTATCTTGGTTTGTTGATGGTCACTTAATTGGCGTAAATACTAAATTAAACTTCACACCTTCTAAAATAGGTCGCTACGAAATAACTGCCCAAACACAACAAGGACAAGAACAATCAATACACATAAATATAGTCAGAGAAGATATTTAAAAAACTTATTTTACAGTGAAATAGCTTCCCTTTGTACGTCCAAAGTTTTCTGGGAAATACATTTCTGAAGCGACTGCTGGCAATTGTTGAAATGTGCCCGGCACTTGCACACGAACAAAATAATCATATGTATAAACTCCCGGTTGCAATAACCTATTGAACAAGAATAATCTATCATCACGGAATTCTGTTTGCGATGGTTTCAAATCTTTCTTCGTGACTACATTATTTTCTAGATAATTCAGCTCGTCTTCAGTATTGAACGCATTTACGTACTCAGTTGCCAGTTCAGTATTAATAAGTGATAGACCTGCTGGCAAAAAGCTCTCTACACCCACCATATATCTTGTGAGTGGCACTGTCACTTCAATACGTCCTCGCAAAACATCACCAACTTTAGCATCTTCCAAAGGTGTCGTCATTTCAGTGTCCTCTGCATAATAATAATTTCTCGTTATACCAAGTCCTTCATTAGTAGCTAAAATGTCTTGCAATGGATAAGCGTAACGCAATTGAACATCATAATACAACTCATTCACCTTGTCATTACTATTTCTTTTTTTGAAAGTAACATTATTCATTGCATTTTTTGTAACTTTATCCATTTCTATCGTACTTTGATTTTGTGTAGTAATTGTATCCTTATTATATGCAAAACTATCTATTAACTCACTATTGAATACAACATCTACATCAAAACTGTTTTCACGCTCACCTCTCCACTCTACCAATTCTACGAATGCATCTAGCACATTTCCCGTGCTATTCGTTGTTTCCCAAACCCCCTGAGCATTACGACTTCGTAACAGCCATCTAATTATTTTATCCATATGTACATAATCTCTCTGACCACGTACCATCGCCTTCAGAGCGAGCGCTGTATCATTAGTTGAAGTTTCATAAAAACGCTCAAATACATTACCCTCTATTGTCCCTATAAAAGCGCCTCGGGAATCAATGTGGATACGATTTTCTAATACTGTAAACACTTTATTCACCGTGCGTTCCTTAAATAAATCTGGATTATCTGCAACGACAGTAGCTAACATTGCGAGTGCCATACTATTCGAATCATCATAGAGATACTTTTTGTCCTTTGTAATTTTATGTATTTGCTTTATAACTTTTTCATGTTGACCTAACGCACCACCTTCTGAAAGTGTATTGGCTACAAAAATATAAATGGATTCTTCATTTTTCCTTTTTTGTGATTTTACATATGTAGAGGTGTTGCGCGCTATATATCCATACGCCAAATCTAGACGTGATTGCGGTATATCGTATCCAGCTTTTTTCAAAGTATTCAGTGTCTGGGTCACATATAATGTTAAGAAGAAATCTTCCTTACTAACAGAATTACCAAAATATACAAATCCACCCGATGTTTTTTGATTTTTAAATAAATTATCCAGACCCTTTTCAACGGCCTCATCCAAAGAATATTCTTCATCTTCAAAGGTAAAGCTTTTACTCTCAACTTCTTCATTGGAATCTATATTCAATGCTCGTTTAGCTTGTGCTATGCCCTTTAATTTTGTTGCTATTTGTTCACTACAACCATATGGATACTTGAGTAAATATTCAAAAGCATCCTCCAAAAATACCGCCAGCGTAGCACTGTGAGAAATTGTCACATCACCTTGGTCTGCGACGATTTGATCGCCTACATATATGAATTCGCTTGTACTTTGAGATTTTGATGTTCCTGATGTAGCCACAACTTCATATGTCGTATTTTTTGCGATATTGATTGATTTTTCTACTACATCTTCAAATTCATTTCCCTCAACAGACATAGTAACCATGTGCACACCATCCTCATAATCAACTGGGGCCTGCACATCGAAATATACCATCTGTGATGCGCCTGGCTCAATAGAGATATTTCGTATATTTTCATCTCCGATATGTAATGTTGGACTATCTATATTAGCAACCAATGATTGCACCACCTTCGTTTGATTAAAAACTTGTGCACCTAACGAAAATTTATCTCCTGGGATTACAAAACGTGGCACGATAGGTTTGATTAAAATATCTTTTTTCGTCACAAATTCTTCATAATTCACACCAACTTTAGTGCTTGGAGTAATTGCCACAGATTCAACCTGCCATGATGTCAAATTATCTGGCAGTGTAAATGTTACATGTGCCCGACCATTTGCATCAGTCACAACATCATGTTTCCAAAATGCAGTGTCTCGAAAAGTGCCCCTCTTCCTCTTGGCTAAATCATCTGGATTCATGCCTCCACCACCTTTTGTATCACTTGATACATTTGCTTCATAAATAATATTTTTTATATTACTAGATGTTTCTATCGTCAACGGAAATCCATCATAAAAAAACAATAGTGGATTCTTCTTGGGATTCCCCTTCAACGCCAATACACTCAGGTCAACAGCTGCGATAGATACTTCAGCCTGTACCGGCACTCCCTGATAATCTCTTACTGATACATCAAGCTCCACTTCTTCACCCGGTAAATAATTTTCTTTTTGTGCTTTTACTGACACATCTAACTCTTGCACATTGCGGTCAACATGAAATTGTATATTGCCGTGCTTTACCTCTGGATATTCTGATATAAGTGTGACAGAACCGTATACATTTGGTATATATTTTTTCTCTACTGAAAAACCGTATCGTACATAACTCTCATCTACATCAATAATCTCATGTTCATAAACATGTCCCCGCTCAATACTGATAAGCGCCTTCGCTTTTTGAAAAGGTGACTCAAAAAATAGTTCTGCCGTATCTCCAACTGAAACTGATTGTTTTGAAGCTCTCACCTCAAGTTCTGTATTATTTGTCCTGCGCACTTGATCACGCCCATCCCCCCATACATAGATATTTTTCTTTTGAGATATTGTATTTCCCAAATCGTCTATGCCTTCAATACGTAATTCATATGAGCCCGACTGTTCAAATGAGTAAGAACCCGTCCAATCTCCATGATCATTTGTTGAAAGTTTCATCTCGTCTTTTTTAACCAGCTCCAGCTTTGAATCATAATAAAAGCCACCATCCACTGCCTGACGTTTACTGCTAGTCCATTCATTTTTGAAAATAGTTAATGTAAGTTTGTCTGCACCCATATCCTTTCCAGTTATATCCACACTCTTCACTTTCAACTCAACCTCACTATTAGTTGGTGTAAAACGATTATCTGTATACACACCCAAATAATATTGTCCTTTATGTGCAATAAATGATTGTTGATGTGATACTGATTGTCCATTTGCATTTTTGACAGTTGCTCGGACTGTTGTAATTACACTGCTGTCTCGATTTTCCTCATCAAACCATTTGTCGAAATCAATTTTATGCACAATTTTAGCCTTACCATCTTTACCTAAAGTTGCCGTATTTTCTGTGACAAAAGTATCACCAAAATCACATCCATAATAACATCCGTGCCAATATCGATTATTAGCAAATGCAGGGTCATCAGATTTATCAAAATAATACTTTTGCGTACTTATGCTGTAAGTCACTTCTCCCTCTTGTACCGCCGCACCGAAAAAGTATTTTGCATCAATAGCAATCTCCACATTTTCTCCATTTGTATAATCCTCCTTATCAAAATTAATACCAACCTTAAACGGTGATGGCACATATTCTTGTACATCAAAAACTGCTCTTCCTGCATACTTGCCTATGATTTCAATTGAATAATCCCCCAAGGCAGCATCTCCAGGTAATTGTATTGTTGTATTGATTGTACCAAACCGACTAATTGCAACTTTATCATCTACAATCACAGAGTTATTACCATCTCTAATTGACAATGTTACTGTATCACCCTCCACAAATCTATACGCTCCATCAAAACCAGCTCTCACAATACCTTTGATATGAACATCATCTCCTGGACGATAGATTGGACGGTCTGAATATAGATACGTCTTGAACACTGTCTCAGCACTTCCCACGTAATCCAAACTATTTGCAGATATTCCGACAATTGCACTATCTCCATGATGATAAACAACACCTCCTGCATAGTTCATAAAAGGTTGTGCGTATGCCAATCCTTTTTTATCTGTTGTAGTTTCAGATTTTTTAACTATGTCGCTATCTGTAGTAGACTCATATAGATCAACATGAGCACCATCTAATTCATCAAGGTTATTCATATCAAAAACCCAATACAAATTTTGTGCACCCTCTCTATCCTCTTCTAACAATGTTCGCGTGCCATCATACCTACTTTGTAATTCTAGATTTTTTTGCACTACACCAATTGTAGTTACGCTCAGATATGTTATCTTTTTTCTCAATCCTCCATCATAATCTACATAATCAGGATTAGTCATGGTGATTTCATAATAACCTCGCACATCTGAAAAATAATCTTTCAAGTCAATAGAAAACTGTACAGGGTCCCAATACATACCTTCTCCCACATCAACACGCTCGGTTTTTTCCTCAATACATTCTCGCGCTTTTCTCCTATCTCTATAGCGAATGTTACTATTTCGATATAGAAATTGCTCCGGTGTCATTTTACAAAAATGCACATCTACATAGCTGAGATTGACTAGGCTATACGATAGTTTAGTACGCTCTGGAGTAGTCACATTTTGTTGTGCATGATAAGAGATGATGCCACTATCATACTTACTGATACTCCCTGATACAAAAGTTTCTTCTATTGTTTTACTTTGTCCAAACACATCACTTGCACTTATCGTGAAGGTATACTCAGTATCTGGCATTATTTGATAAGAAACACTTGTCTCAAATTCTCCAATATCACATGACCTATTAGTATCCTCAGCTGTAGTCCGTCCTTCCCTACTATACATATGCTCAAATCTGTATTTTTGTGATGATTTTATCATGTCTCTACCATTACCATCTATCTGCAAAGGAGTTGTCGAACAAAGTATCATATACTTAGCCGTTGACGTATTACGACGTCGAGTTGAATCTGTCCGACGAATATCTAGACTAGGAAATGTACGTGCTTCGATGCGCACATCATCAGTTATTAACTCTACTCCTGCCCGATTTACTAATTTAGATGGCATAATAACAATATCAGCATTCAACCCAATTGATTTAGATTTAAATGAGAATAGCAGCCTCTTAAAATCAGTCACCTTCTCACATGTTTGTTCAAAATTATAAACCTCTCTCACGTTTTCAAATTTGCACTTTTGACCATATGCAATATTTTTTATTTGTGCATTTTCAAAATGTGATTTTTCAATATCAATTTCCTCGCTAAATATAACATTTAACGTACCTTCTGGGTCAAAGAAATATTGCTGAGGATATTTAAATCTATCTGATGTAGCTTCCACTTTTTCAATAATATGAGGAACTGTAACTATCGTTTTGATTTCTCCTTTCAATCCAAAAGTTCCGTGTTGTGGTGAAAGGTTTTTCAATGATACTTCATACTGTACACCCGCATCCCACAATCGTTCCCTTCCATATTTATCAAGTTTATTGTATATAAGTATTGTAGATGTGTCCTGTTCTTCATCATTTTTAGCATACTCAATGATAACATCTATATTCTTCTTACCCTCTCGAAGGACTGAAACTTCTTTTTCAAATGATTCAATATCAACTCCTTGATTGAATGAAACGCTTATCGGCTCATCAAAACTAATTCGCTCTTGTGAAATTGTCTTCAGGCGCAAATGTCGTGTTGTAAATTCTGCACTAAATTTCTCAACTCCTACACCATCTATTGCTTGCAGATTATTATCAATATGTATTTCATATTTAGATGCTGGCAATAATTCATCAACTGGTACAAATTGCAAAGTACGTGTACCCATCCATTGAAAATATCCCTCTGTCTGTGGTGTAATCTTCACAGATGGTAAATCTTCTTGTGTAATTCTTATACGTGTTGTGAGAGGTGTCATTGCCCTATTGAATGTAATTGTGATATTTGATTCTTCATCAATCTCAGCATCTTCACCAGGCAAAACAGAAATCACAGCTGGATCATCCTCCACAAAAAACTCCTTCCCGATTAAGCCCTGCTCAGAAGATAGCAAAACCGTGTAAAACTGGTCTTTTTTAAATTTAAATAAAGGGTCAAAAGTAATTGTGCTATCATCAACAGTTTTCCAACGTCCTCTTACATATGGTCTTATTTTTGGTTGCACATCAGTATTAACATGCATATCTTTTGGAATTGTAATTTTTATATCAGCACTTCGCGAATACGTATCCAGAGCAAGCGGTGATACTTCTATATAATCAGGAACAACAAAAAAACCATTTTCATAGTCAAATAAATACCACTTCACAAGAAAAAATCCTGCAACAATACTAACTACACTCAAGACTATCCCCACTTGTAATTTGCGAGATTTTTTCACTAATCTAAATATTCTCCTAAGTAAATGAAAAACCTTCAGCGCAAACCATACAATAATTATTTTGGCATACTTAAATAAAAACAAAAGAAATCCCTTAACCATTCGCCACAAAGAAACTGCATCACGCCTACATCTAAATAAAAACTTTTGCATACTATTTTATTCAAGTATTTATATTTATATTGTAGCACAAAAAAATACAATTAATTTTATTTCATGTACTATATTTAAAGCTCTAATATCGATTGATTTTTAGTAG
>JAUZSW010846554.1:0-10798 GCA_034780735.1 Hyalogyrina grasslei
TCGGTAATAATTTGTTCTAAGTCCTTTATATTTTGTACATTTTCTTCTAGTTTTTCCCAGGTAGAGCCAAGAGACGTTCGAGCTGATTCCTCGATGGCTTTTTTATTTATTTTAAATTCCTCCATATCATCCAGAAGGGATTGGTATTCAGGGTCTTGGGTTAAAATATTCCTGTAATCTTTACGTGTTTCCCCAACCTCTTTTTTTAGTTCTTGTAGCTCATTAAAAATTTCTTGAATGTCTTTCATTTTATTTTTTTAATTATTTTTTAAACACAGTTTTTATTATACCACAAAAAAGAAGTTAGACAAAAATATACAATAATGATATAATAGTAGGGCAATTTAATTGAAATAAAAAGTATATTAGCTGTGGTATTTTTATACAAAAAACTAAAAAATAATAGAAAAATATTAATAAGAACAATACTAACAGGGGCATTGTTGCTTGTTTTTGTTGTGCAGGACTCTCAGGCAATAATTCCAACAACCGAAAGAATAGCAAAGTGTAAAAAAATGCTTGAAAGTAAAACAGACAAGGATGATGTTAAGGAATTGGAAAAGTGTGAGAGAATTTTAAATGCTAAGGTTGAGACTACTACCCAAAAAAAGAATATTTTAGCTAATCAGGTACAATTGTATAATTTAAAAGTAAAAAGAGCCGCTAGGAATTTGAATAGTGTGGAGAAAAAGGTTGAGCGTAATGAATCAGAATTGAAGAACATTAAAACTGAATTGGAAAAGCAGGATGCTAAAATGTCTAAGATAAAAGAGCAGTTAAAAGGAAATATAGTGTTGTATGAACAAAACAAACAAAACTTTAAGTTAAATTTACTTGATTCAGAAAAGAGTCTTACGGCTGTGATGAATAAGTCTACTAGTTTGAATAAGCTGTCAGAAGAAATTAGTAAAAAGCTGGAAGTTATGCGTCAAGAGAAGAAAGTTATCTTAACAAAACAAGAAGCCCTGCAAAAGGCTAAGGATGAAGTAGAAAAGAATAAAGAAGAGTTAAAGGATGAAAAATCAAAACTAGAAATACAAAGAAGAGTCAAAAATGACTTTTTGGCAGAGACGAAAGGTAGTGAAGCTGAATATAAGGGGTTGTTGAGTCGTATTGAGGCGCAGAAACAGCAAATTGTTAATGTTTCACTTCTTTCTATCAGTGCAAAGGGTTCAATAGCAGAGATTAAAAGAAAGGCCAAAAAACCAAAGGATGGCTTGGCTAGTACTTCTTGGTATTATGACCAGGGTGACTCTAAATGGGGGCACAAGACGATTGGTTTTTCTAGAACTTTAATGAAAGATTATGGTTGTGCGGTGACAGCCCTGTCTATGGTTTTTACGGAGGCTGGTGAAAAGATTAAACCAGGTAAAATGGCAAAAAAACCGATGTTTTATCGAGATTTAATAGTTTGGCCTAATAGTTGGGGAGATTTAAAACTTAAATCGGGAAGGGCTCACGGGAATATTAGTTGGAGTAAAATAGACAAGCAGTTAAAAAAGAAGAAAACCGTCATTGTTTTTATTCGGTCTAGGAGCGGGGCAGGGCATTATGTAGTTGTTCATCATAAAGACAAAAAGGGGCGATATGTTGTACATGATCCATTGTTTGGCGCAAATATATTTCTAGAGACAAGTAAGAAACTAATTAGTTCAATTTATAAAAGTAGTGTGACGGTAGATCAGATGTTGCTGTATGAATAATTTTAATTGATAGAGTTAAGTGTGTACAAATTTAAATTAGCACTCAGTAGTATTGAGTGCTAATTTTTATTTAGAACATTTTTTATTTTTAATGCTTGTAAACTAATGATTGCAAATTCTTTTTATATTCTAAAATAAAATTAACCAACAAGTTAACTCAAATTGATATTTAGAAATATTATTTTATAAATTAATTTGTAATTTTAAAAATAAAAAAATAAAAAAATAATTTTGAAAAATAAATTATTTTTTAATAAGTATTTATTAAATGAGTAGTAAGTTTTGTTAGAAAATAATGACTAAATGACTAAGTGATTATGTGAGTTGATTGAGGGTAATTCACTAGCCTAAATTCAGTGCTTTAAGCTTCTAAGATGTTGTTACTGGTACAAAATTTAGATTAATTAGAATTAAATGGAAAGTTGGTTTTTAAGGCGTCGTTTTGCAAAAAGTCACTGGTAGGTAGCTACCTCTTTTTGAAGTCAAAAAAAATGCAAAAAAGTCACTGGTAGGTAAGTACCTGTTTTTTCTCTAAAAACGCTCAAAAGGGCTGTGGTGATTTTATCAAGGGACTAAAAAGGGCGTTGATATAAAATAACCTTTGGTTCCTGGGTATGGTTATAGGTAATGTTAATTACCCAGTGCCTAGACTAGATTGGTAGAATTTTAGTAGATTAAACTGATTAAGTGTAAATATTTGTGAGATTAATTAAATTTTTAAATAATAAATAAAACTTTATTTATTATTGTTAATACTATAAATGATAATAACTTAAGGTTATGGGGGTGTTGATAAGAGGCATTAGTTAGGTTGTGCAATTGGTATTATTAAATGAACTAAAGGCCTTAAAAGTAACACTTTTTAGACGTAATGTCGCAAAAGATATATTGTGCGACGCTATACTTCTACACAGAAGTTGCCTTGTAAAATAAAAATCTCCCGTTGTTGTTTCCAGGGAGATTCTTTATTTTATATACTATTCTTCAAGTTTTAGGGTTAATTATTCTTAATAACACTGCCTGTAAACTTCTCATTGGCCAAATACTTAGATACATTGGATAAATCTTCTCCGCCTATAATGGCTACTTCCATTTCATTTTCTTGAGCAAGCTTTGCTGCGATTGGGTCAAATGGTGCATTTAATCCTGGACTCCACTTGTCCCCTACTATCTTCCTAAAATCACTCCAGTTAATTTTTTCTATTTTCTGGGCATCGGAAAATTCACTGGGGTCTTTATCGTAAATATAAGTTATATTGGAGAGGTTAATTATTTTTTGAGAATCAAATCTCTCAGCGAGTATGGTGGCGACATAATCTGTAGACCAGCCAGGTCTCCACCCTGCTGCTACCATGACACTTTCTCCATTCTCGAAGTGCTCCCAGAGGTCTGCTTTTGTTCGAGGATTTTTGTTTATTCTTGGCTGAGCATACTTCTTAAAAATAGTTTTGACTAGATGAGCATTCATTCTGGTGGCATGTATCCCGAGCCAATCCTGCTCTTCTTCATCAACTGTGGTTATTTTGTTAAGAGCATTAACGTAGGTTCTGCTTAGGCGCCCTCCCCCGGTGATTATTACAAATTTTCTATCATTTTTAATTTCCATTTCTATAAGGTCTTTAAATCTTTGAAGAAACTCTACATTGATTATACCTCGTTCTGGTATAATAAGTGATCCTCCAAGTGAAACTATAATGGGAGTTTTTTGTGACATGTTAGTATTTTTTATTTTTTATTAGACTTTTATGAAAAAGCTTACTACTTTTTGAAACAACCTCCGGCTGGTAGATAGCCTTTATTTTTTGCTTCTTCAATGGATTCAAAACAAATTAAATTAGAATCTTTAATTTTTTTTCCATATTTACAATCCTTGGTATGATATTTCTTTGAATTACGAGAGGCAATGAATAGACATTTTTCTTTGGCATTTTTTTCTTGCTCTATCTCCTTGTGAACATCTACACCCTGGCGTTTCAGGGCTTCAATAGCCATATTTGCCTCTTCCTGGGCTGGATTTATGTTTTTAATATCACGAACGGTTAAATCAATTTTCGTGTCGTTGGTGGCCTTAATTTGCCCAAATTGAAAGGCAATGGTGCTTGCTAGTGATACAATTATAACCATAAGCACTGTTTGTCCATATTTTTCCCACCATTTTGCTAATGTTGACACTTTCTTCATAATGAGGTATAATAAATATCGTTATGTTAAGTCAATTTGGTTATTGGCCTACCCAGCTAAGTGGTTCTGAAACATATTTTGAACCCTAGGTAACCTTATCCACCTTAACATGATTATTTTGAAAAGTAAAGAATTTTTATAAATTAATTATAAAGTAATCAGTTATCTTGATAGCTTAATAAGTGTAAAAACTGAGTACCGATAACTGGATACCGTTAACTAGCAATATGGCACATAGAAAAGCCGGTGGTTCTACTGACAATGGTCGTGATTCCAAGCCGAAGTATCTTGGCGTTAAACGATTTGGTGGTCAAAAAGTTAAAACTGGAGAAATCATAATCAGACAACGAGGTACTAAATTTCGACCAAGTAAGAACACCAAGAGAACAAAAGATGATACAATCATGGCATTGACAGATGGAACTGTAAAGTTTGTTACAAAAAAAGTTCGAGAATTTACAGGAAGACTAAAAAAGAAAACCTTTGTAGAGGTAGAGTCTAAGTAAACAAAGAACTATAATAAAAATAAGCCCCCAGGGGCTTATTTTTATTATTCAGCTAAAAGAGTGACTGTTGTTGGCGGTCAGAATTTATTAGGACGGCATGAAGGTCAACTGTGTAATACGCAGTTGACCTTATGGAAGTTTTTTTTACGGTTGGAGGATCTTCAACCCCAGCGAAGCAATATCGACTAAACACACTCGTGAAAGGAGTGCATATTAGATGAGCTTGCGCTCTTATTTGAATAATAAGAGCTTGATATCCTCATGTCTGTGTTGAGGATAATTCTTGCATTAAGCAAGTGGCACACATATTTTTTCTTAAGTGTTAACCTTATCAAGCGTTGTTTTTTATGCTTGTACACTTTTTTATTAAAACTAGACTAGCCAATCTAGCTCAGGTTAACTTGAGAGCACTTAAGCAACCACCCTAATGAATCTAATATTATTCTGTCAAATTTATATAACAGAACAACACGTTTTTTTAGCACAACGGTGCACTCGTGACAGGAGCACATTTGTATAGCATCGTGCAAGCTACGAAGGAGTCATCATTTCCTATCTTAGCCGTAAGCAACCGCACTCTTTTAGCCCCTGCGGATGAGGGCATAACCTTATGTTTAATATAACCATTTTCGTTAGCTCTGTCAATAATAATTTTATAAATAACGATACTATGTTTTACAAATCTTCCATCAATGGTTCTTCCGGGATGAATTCTGCAGGTAGGCCTAGCTTTTCAAAGTATTTTACCATGGCTATACAGGCAAATTTTTCTGTAGAATAATGTGTTGCGCCTATTATATTTATTTTATTTTTCTCAGCAAACTCGTGAGCTTCTTTTGTGTTATTATTTCTAGTACTAACACCCGTTACAAGTGTTTTTACATTCTCACTGAGCATGTCACGTAACACGTTGATGTCAGTACCCCCACCTGCTCCCACTGCTATTTCTTTTCCATTGATGTTGTTATCTCCATAGGGATACACTTTTGCAGCATGCCCTACGCTTTTTTCAACGACCGTCTTTAAATCGGCTAGCGTCTTTGAATTACTTTTGCAAATTGCGCCATACATTCCTCCTTCATAAAGTGAAAAAGGTTTAATACTTATTAAATTCAGGCTAGTAGCCAAGGTGTCGCTTGTTGAGTATTCTCCAAAGTTATCTAGTGGAGAATGTAAATTATAAATAGACACTTTAGCATCCTTTAATTCTTTTAGTAACACTGAGGACATATTGTAAAAAATCTTATTTTGGGTAACGTCCCAAATCATTGGATGATGTACAAAAAGCATTGCTTCTTTAACTTTGTCATTGATAATTCTTTTTAAAACATTTTTGGATGGAAATACTGCTGTATAAACTTTATTTATTTCTTCTGTAAAATCGCATACCAAACCCATTTCCCTTTTTAGGAAATTTTTTGATAGAAAGTCCTTAACATCACTCATATATTCAACCCACTTATCATGCATCTCTGCGGTGATAAAATCTTTTTCTAGCTGTTGATATAATTTTTGAGCTTGCATTTCCTGACTATTTTATTTTTTAAGTTTATTTATGCTTTTTACAAACTCATTAAATAAGGGGTTTGGATTAAGCGGTGAAGAGGTAAATTCTGGGTGGAACTGACTTCCTACCATAAAAGGATGTTCTGTTTTTGGTAGCTCTGCAATTTCCATTAATTGTTTGCTTGGAGAAGTTCCTGAAAAAATTAACCCTGCTTTTTCTAATTGTTTTATATATTTATTGTTAACTTCATAACGATGTCTATGCCTCTCACTAATTTCTTTTTTCCCGTAAGCTTTTTTTGCCAGAGTATCGTTCTTCAAAATACAAGGGTATGCCCCTAACCGCATGGTAGCTCCATAAATACCTTTTTTTAGATTTGCTTTCTGCTTTTCCATTAAATCTATTATCTTGTATTTAGCTCGTGGTTTTATTTCCGTAGTGTGAGCATTTTTTAGTCCAACTATATTTCTAGCAAATTCAATTACCATTAGTTGCATACCATAACATAATCCTAGATAGGGAATTTTATTTTCTCGGGCAAACTTAATCGTGGTAATAATCCCTTCTACCCCCCTGCTGCCAAATCCACCGGGGACTATGATACCATCATATTGCTTAAGAATTTCCGTGTTGTTTTTGTCTTTTTCAAATGTCTCTGCATCAATCCAGTCAATTTTTGGGATTACATCGTTATTGTAACTAGCGTGCTTAATGGATTCAATAACTGAAATATAAGAGTCTGAAAGAACACAATCACCAGTATTGAAATATTTACCAATTACTCCTAGGCGTATTTCTTTTTTTGCACTATGTACTTTTTTTACAAACTCTCCCCAGCCATTGAAATCTGTTTGAGCACTGCTTTTTAAGCTTAGCTTATTTAAAATAACCTTTCCAAAACCATCCTTTTCAAAATTAAGGGGTACATCATAAATTGATTCAACGTCCGGGGCAGAAATAACAGCTTCTGAGTCTACGTTACAAAATAAAGCAATTTTTTCTTTGCGCTTGTCATCAATTTTTCTTTCACTTCGGGCGATAATAATATCTGGTTGTACTCCGGCAGCATTTAATAGACGAACGGCTTGTTGAGTCGGTTTAGTTTTCATTTCTCCTATTTTTTTAGGATAAGGAATAAAGGATAGCATTACAAATAAAACATCTCCTGAATGTTGTAGATTCATTTGACGAGCTGCTTCAGTGAAGAGTTGATTTTCATAGTCACCTGTTGTACCTCCGATTTCAATGATGACCACATCGGCACCAGTTTTCTCACCGGCTTGTTTAATTTTATTAATAACCTCATTTGTAACGTGGGGTATAATTTGAACACATTTACCTTTGTATTCCAAATTCCTTTCTCGATTAATAACTGCCTGATAGACACTTCCAGTAGTCAGGTAATTTTCTGGAGGTAAGGTAATATCTAAAAATCTCTCATAGTTTCCCATATCTTGGTCAGTTTCTAGACCGCTATCCATCACAAAAACTTCCCCATGCTCGGTTGGGTTCATAGTTCCTGCATCCACATTAACATAGGGGTCAATTTTCATTACTGTGACTTTGTAGCCATTTGCCTGAATAATTTTTCCGATAGATGAGGTTGCTACACCTTTACCAATACCGGACATTACTCCCCCAAGTACAAAAATGTACTTTGTGTTTTGTTTTTGCATTTTATTATTTTAAAAGTTTAATTAGACTTTTTGCAGTACCCTGGTCTTAAAGGGTAAAATTGTATAAATGGTTTATTTTTTTAAAAAAATAAACAAGAGCGCCCTCCCGGCCCCTGTTTATTTTAAATATCTAGACTAAGATTCTTCAACTACATTTAGTTTGAATGTTTTTTGAACAGCTTCTCCCCAACTCACGCTTATATCAAATTGTCCTAATTTTTTAATTGGTTTGGCTAGAGTAAGTTTTCCTGTTCCAATATCTATGCCATCATTTTCTAGGGTTTCTCGAATATCCTTTTCTGTTAAAGCTCCAAACAATTTTTCTTTTTGGGCCTTAGCTTTCATAGTAATTTCTTTCCCGTCTAATTGTTGGGCAGCTTTTTTATTTTCTTCTAGTGCTAATGCTGTGGTTTCCTTTTCCTTCTCCATCTCTAGTTCTGCCTGTTTTGCATTTCCAGCAGTGGCCATGGAAACTTTTTTCTGTGGAATTAAAAAATTCATTGCATAACCATCTTTTACTTCCTTGATTTGCCCTTTTTGTCCAATCCCCTTTACATTTTCTAGCAGTACAACTTTCATAATAAAGTATTTATAAGTAATTATTCTTTTCCCCTACTAAATTCATAATAACAGATTTACAATTCAAAGTCAAAGTAAAACTTGCTTGTTGATTAGATAACTCTGGCTACTTCGTTGGGTACTTGTTTGTTTGTGACCTCAGGAAGTAATTTATTTTTAGTTGGTTTTTTAACTAGACCGGCAATAGCTTTGGCTATCTTAATTTCTGTTTTAATACTAACTATTCTTTTATTTTTTTGCAAGAGCCCTTTGAAAACTCCTGGGAATACCAGGGCATTATTAATTTGATTTGGAAAGTCAGAACGACCAGTGCCAATGATTGCTGCACCGCCTAGATGGGCTTCCTTCGGTGATATTTCAGGTGTTGGATTTGCCAAAGCAAAAACTATGGCAGCAGTATTCATTGTTTGAATATCTTCCTTTTTTAACAAATTACCCACAGATAGCCCAATAAAGATATCGGCACCAATTAAGGCTTCTTTTAATGTTGTGCTTGGGTTGTCCAAGCTGTTCATCTTAGCAATCTCCGCTTTTTCTTTTGTTGGATTAACACAAGTTTTACAAATACCTCCTCGAGAATCAAAAAGAGATAATCCTCGACAACCATAGGCATGCAGTAAGCGAATAGTAGCTACGCCAGCTGCTCCAGCTCCAGAAACAACGATGTTAGATTTTTTTAAATTTTTCTTAGTAACTTTGCAGGCATTAATTAGCCCAGCTAAAATCGCAATAGCAGCACCATGTTGGTCATCATGAAAGACGGGAATATTTAACTCTTTTTGTAGTCGGTCTTCTATCTCAAAACATCGTGGGGCGGCTACATCTTCTAAGTTAACTCCTCCAAAGCTAGGCGCTATATTTTTTATAGTTTTTATAATTTCTTCTGTGTCTTGAGTAGCTAAAACAATTGGGATAGCATTAACTCCGCCCAATTCTTTAAATAAAACGGCCTTGGCTTCCATAACAGGCAAGGCTCCATCAGCGCCTTGATTTCCCAATCCTAGGACAGCACTCCCGTCGCTAATGACTGCTACTAAATTTCCACGCCAGGTGTACTGGTCGGCATTTTTTTTACTTTTAGCTGATTTTTTTACGACTTCGGCTACTCCCGGAGTGTAAATTTGTGATATATTATTTTTATTGACTTTTATTTTGCTTTCTACAGAGAGCTTTCCTCCTTCACTTATTTTTAAATTTTTGCTCATAACATTAATAATGGTAATTACTTTTTGTTTTTCTTTCTATTTTTTTCAAAGATGGAGATGGCGGCAATAGCTCCCTCGGCACCGGCGGTGATAATTTGTCGAAAGCCATTAGAATTAGTAGAGATATCACCAACGGCATAAAAATTTTCTACGTTAGCTGATTGATCAGGATTTACCTTTACGTAACCTCTATCATTTAAGTCTACACCTAATTCTGTGATTAAACTTGTGTTTGGCCCAGAACCAATTTCAATAAATACACCATCTGTTTTGTATTCAGAACTGCCGTCTACTTCTCTGTCTAAAACAACACTGGCTACTTTGGTTTCTCCTTTGATTTCTTTTACGTTAGCGTTATCAATTAGTGTTATCTTAGAATTTGCTTGCATTTCTTCGATGTAGGATGGTTCACAGGTTGGTGTATCACCACGATGAACTAGAGTTACCTTGTCAGCATGTTCAGCTAGGATAAATACTGCTACAGCTGCTGAATTTCCACCACCCACAACAACGGCTTCTTTATTTTTGAAAAAAGGGCCGTCACAGGTAGCACAATAGGAAACACCTTTTCCTTTTAGTTCTTTTTCTCCGGGCACACCTAGTTTATTACTGATAGTTCCCACAGCGTAGATAACTTTTTTAGCTAAAAACTTTTCTTTACTAAAGCTAGAAAGTTCAAAAACATCATTTTCCTTAGTTACTTTCTCAATTTCTTGGGGTACGATATCTGCTCCCAAGCCTTTAGTATGTTCGCCCATTTTTTGGGATAGCTCAAACCCGGAAATTGAGGCAAAGCCTGGGTAGTTTTCTATTTTATGAGTTTCATTCATAAAGCCTCCTATCTCAGCTGCAAAAATTGTGTGGGATACTTTATATCGAGATAGATAAATAGAAGCAGCTAACCCTGCTGGCCCTCCTCCAATAATTGCTACTTCTTGTATTTCTTTTTCCATTTTTTTAAAATTATTTTTTATAAACTTCCTTATACAATTTACCATATTTTGGACTGTTTTACAAACTGTCCGTGTAATAAAAAAGAGGGCTTGCGCCCCCTTTTTTTTTGCTAGAAGTCTTTTTTTAGATATTCTTCAATTCTTCAATTAAAGCTTCTTTTGATTGTACTCCAGTCATTTGTTTTACTGGCTTACCTTCTTTGAAAATAATCAATGTTGGAATAGACATAACTTCAAACTTCCCAGCTGTGTCGGGATTTTCATCTACGTTGACCTTTCCAACTTTAGCGAATTCTTTTACGTCTTCGGATACTTCGTCTAGGATTGGACCCATCATTTGACAAGGACCACACCAAGGTGCCCAGAAATCAACCAATACTGGCTTATCATTTTCTTTTATAACTTCTTCATCAAAATTTGCATCTGTAAATTCTAATGCCATATAATTTATTTTTAATTATTACTTAATATATTATAACATAATCTAT
>JAUZSW010847665.1:0-10779 GCA_034780735.1 Hyalogyrina grasslei
CCGCCACTTAGCAGGCGGATATATTTTATCTAAGATATCAACAGCATAGAGTTTTACATCATATCGTAGCTACACCCTGCCAGAGAGCCTTGATAAATTTGTACAGCATGAATGTGAAATCATAATTTGTGCCTGTAGAAGCCGTGGCTCGACCGTTTACCTTGTTAAGAGCTTGGAGATTAATCATGGTTATGAAATGTCTTGGCGTGGACAGTAAACTGCTACGTTGCAAGGGTACCATGAAGCAAATAATTCAGCTATATCTAAACTTATAGTTTCTGAAGTAAAAGATGCGATCGCACATAACAATTAGCTGCAATTCGTTAGAAACATTTTCTTCTTTAAGTGGATTTGGTGTGGTTGGAGTTAATGTATATTGATATCTTGACTGATAGGGATTAGCTCAGGTGAGCAATGCCATCATCTTTAAATAACTGAGAATATAATATGGATATAGCATCAATAGTTAATAACGTTGTTGAAGAGAAAGCAAAAGATGCCCTTCAATATTTTCTTGAGCAATACACCAGTCCTGCCTTTGGAGTATTACCTAAAAATGAAGTTGAATTAATCGTTCTGAATGTGTTAGAAAAGCTTGATGCGACAGGTAGTGATCCGGAAGTATATGAGCTCGTATCCAAATTAAGAATTACCAGGTCAAAAGCTAGAAACCTAATATATTACAGAGAACTTAGAAAATCGTCAGAACTAGACTTAGATAATAAAGTTAAAGCATTGCGCAAAAAACCATTAATCCAAAAAAATGGAGTATTATATACTCTTGAGGTTGAAAACCCTTTTGTCTCAGACCATTTAAGATCTAAAATTCAAAAGCTTGGGTATGTCTCAGATGGATCGTTTTCCCCAACTATTGTTAAACTTGGATTAGAGGCAATCTCGGCATTGATCGAGTCATATCTAACAGATGAAGAAAGGAAGAAAATTAGAGACGTACTGGTGCAAGCTGGCGCGCCTGATTCTTCGTTCAGAGGTATTCTAAAATCAATGTTCAAAAAGATTGCTAGTAGAGTTGCTTCTGAATCGGGTGAGTCGCTAATGGATAAAGCCTTTGAGTTCTTCGGGCCAATTGTAGATGCTGGTATCGATCAAATAGCTGAGAGCGCAAGAGATTTATATAGAGATGAAGGACATCGGAAAACCGTATGCACGGTTTGATGTGGGAGGGCGGGTAAACGAGACTATAATTAATTTATTGAGGCACCGTCATACGAAAGGGACGGTCCACTTTAGTTAGGGTGTTTGAGGAGGGTAATGGTTCAATGTAGTGACCCCCGCGTACACTCACAGGCTGTTGTCACAAAGCCTGTAACTGAGGCCAAAATAAGCCATGGCTATGACTGGTGAGATACCACAACATATAGTGGATGGAGGAGCTAACCGTATACCCCTTTTAATTTATTGAGGCACCGTCAGACGAAAGGGACGGTTCACTTTAGTTAGGATGACCCCCTCCAAAATTGGCATGGGGTTTTCATGATACTACATTGATGAATCTGCTGGAGTATGTTTAGTGTATTTTATTGGGAATAGGTTTTTGTTCAAATATGGAGGAATGCTTGCTAAAAAGTCCGCTACATCGTTTGTCTTAAATAGATCATGAAGGAGTAATGGGTGATACTCCCACCATTTTGAATCAATGCATCTTTCTATTACCTCAGAAGTAAATCTATAACGGATAATTTTTGCGGGTACTCCAACTGATATTGAGTATGGTGGAAGGCTTTTCGTAACAACAGCATTGGCTCCGACCACTGACCCGGTGCCTAGCGTGACTCCACTGGCAATGGCAACATTGTCCCCAATCCAGACATCATTACCTATTATTACTCGCCGTTTAGGGGATTTTTGTGCTAGACGCAGAGAATCTACGTTATTTTCACAATACTTATCAAAGTAAGGAGAGGTTGTGACCTTTGAGTAATTATGACTTCCAAGACCCAATGTAACATTTCGACCTAGAGAGCAATATCGACCAACTTCAACGTAGGATCTGATAAATCCAGAGTTTAAATACGAGGCATATCCAAAATATGAAGCGCCTTGGAATTCAATGTTTGTTAACCTGCTGAAAGGTTCGCTAAATAGAACCCAAGAGCGCCCATATGCATTTGTAATGGAGGGGGGGGCTGGATTAAATATTTCCGACATAATGCTATTTCCTTGCTAGAATCGATGCGCGATGCAGTGTAAGTCTTAAATAGCCTTCAAGAGATGCATCCAGTAGGTGTACGTTTTTAGATTCTGAATTGTGTCTAGATGACGTGCTCATTTTTTCCCATGCAGTCTGGTTATTGTACAGCCAAGCGACCATCTCACCCATTTCCTCTGGGTCGCGTACTGCCATCCCAGTCGCAGAGATGTATTCGCTTAGTGAATGAGGCATGTGACGGTAGATTGTTGGTGTTCCATATTGCTGAGCTTCGCATGCAACCATTTCAAACGTTAGATGTATATTAGCGCATATGAATAGTTTTCGATGAGCTAACCATTCACCGAAATTATTTTGCATGTGCGGTACGTAAGTGATTTTCGGATTTGGGTTTTTACCTTGGTATTGTTTGTATGCATATAGATTAACATGAGGAAGTCTTTTATTAATTGCTTCGACCCAGGGGTCAATGTCTCCACCAATAATTTTTGGATTCCCTAGCTTTGTAGCATCCCCAAGGCATATTCCTTCACGTTCTTCGAAGCTTGGGACGTGATCATACGGGGTTGGATGAATTGTTTTTGGAACGACGCTGATGTATTTTCTTACTTCCGATAATAACGGATCGTTCGCAGCTGTTTCGGTAAATACAGCAGCAAATACCGGAGTCCCAGAGTTGGAATTATACTCCTTTATTTTGGAAGCTATCCATGTGGTTCTATTCTCTTCATACAAGTAAGAAAGATTAACTAGCACCGGTATCCCTAAAGATTGCAATTGTTTGATTTTTATTTCTACAGATATAAAGTCTGGTCGGTTAGGGTCACCGGGGTAAATCCAACACAGATCGACCTTTGATCCTTCTTGAATTGAAAGCTCGCAGCTTGTATCTAGTATTGATACGTTATGCCCAAGTTCTGTTAGGTGCGTTTTAATTAAGTGACACGATTTATATATCCCGCCTTTTGCAAAAGCATCAAACCTACCGATGATGAGTATGGATAGTGGTTGAAACTCATTAAGAACCCATTGTTTATGATTGGATACAAACTTGTTCTGGAGTTCATGTGTGTTTTTCTTAGAATCTTTATTTGCGCGAGAATGCTTGTATATCGAGTTTTCCTTGACCCCGTCAACTTCAACTATTTCATTTTTTTCGTGCTGAATAACATAGAAGGGTAAGTTTAACTCTTGTCCTTTTAATGAAAAGAAGATGTCCGCCATATTCGGGTGGATAAAATCACGTAACTTCAATGGAATCTCTTGGGTATGAAATGCACTACAGCCAGTCCCTAAAATATGTACTGGGGTATCGTGTGGGCGATGAGATGAAAAAGATAAAACGCGCCTTGAAGCTGGGTCATAATAATTATTAAACGGCTCTTTAATTAAAGAGCCATGCCATCCAATTGCTGATTTGTAGTTGTACGATTTGAGCTTATTAATTGTCTTTTCAACATAGTTTTTTGGATAAATTAGATCGTCGTCACAGGTAAAATAAACACCATCATGCGATTCTACCCAAAAAAACTTCCCTATGTCTCCTATGTCAGGTCCGTTGAGTCCGGCAATCTGGATTTTTTCTTGAAGTAGGAATGATGGGGTCTCCTTCCATCCATTAAGGTATACTCCTATTCTTGGTGTTTGATCGATAAGAGAATCTATAACCTGCTCTAATGCTTCGGTTCTTTCAGGTATTGCTGCTATTCCGATAAAAATACTTTCTTCAGATTTTGTTCTACAGGAAGAACTAGCTGACCATGTCAAATTATTCTTATTTTTAAGTAATTTATTTGCATACCTAAGATTGAACGATACTGTTTCACTAAGGGCGGGATAGTGCTGAAGTGCGGTGCGATAAATGTCAATTGCTTCTGGATATCTTTTTTCTCTAAAAAAAGTGTTTCCCTTTTTAATAAGTCCATCAGTAAAGTCCGAATTTGTTTTTACTGCGATTTTATTCATTTGTCCAGTCTCTTGCGAAAATAAAAATATATATAAAAATACTTTCAGTATTTATTGGTCTCAGTTCACTTGTAAAAACTATGCACTTTCCAGTTCAAGGCTTTAACATTATCGTTTTATAACGGTCGCATAGCGACTCATTGAAGTTCAGCTGGAACGACTTTCAGTCGTTCGTAAATCAACCAAAGGAGAGGTAGTCTTTATGAGCTGTGTAAAGCTTAAATCTATGCATAAACTTGTAATCTTACTTTTCTCCACCTAGGTTTATAATTAAGAGGTCTTGCCATGGAGGCCGCGTTATAACTTTTCGAATGATTAGTGCGTTACGTTTTAAGAGTAGCGATTTGAGCACGGTTAAAAAACAACTTGTGATAACTGGTTCGTATCTGAGCGTGAGCGAACAAAAAGCAGTGATTGTTGTACTGCCCGATATTGTCGCGTAATACGGGGATAAACTGTTATGTTGCTGGTTAGCTAAGATAGAAAAAAAGAAATGGGTAGTGATTGATGCTTCGGAGATCATGAGCTCATCCTGTCTGGAACCATTTCATCAGGTTCCAACTTGGAACTGCGATCCAAGCAGCGGGTAATATCTGCCTTCGTTATTTCAGTCGCAGATGGCTGGGTAAAGGGGCGGTCATTAGGTGGTGGTGGCATTATCGGTTTATTCCCGGAGTGCAATGACTGAATATGCCAGAGTGTCCACGCTTCCCAATAGGCCAGTCGGGTTAGCGAAATGCCTGCGGTGTTGTAACCTGTTTCGGATGCCGTCATTAGTGAATCGGGCCGATGAGAGCCAAATGCCAATGGCTGTCGTAGGCGCTTTATGGATTTTCTGCCAAAATTTAGACACAGTCGCGCATCAAATTCGCTATCGGCTCCGGTGCGCACTGCATCCCACAAGCCTGCGTTTTTCTCCACCAGCGAGCGTCGGAACAGGGGTGATGCTGGATTCAAGCGTGTCAGGGGGTGTATCTGTCGCGTATAAAAACGACCATTGTCCTCCATACGCACCCATTTTGAAGTGGTGGCAACCAAGCTTGGGTTATCCAATAGTGGTTGCATTTGCTTTTCGATTCGCATTGGGTGCGACCAGTCATCCGAGTCGTGGCAGGTAATGTATTCGCCTTTCGCCAACCGTAGGCCTGCGGTCTTTGCAATGTAAGTACCCGCATTCTGAGGCATGCGTAGATAATGTACCCGACGGTCTTTTGCGGCCAGTTTTCTTGCTACGATCTGGGTGGCATCGTGGCTGCCATCATCCACGACGACCACCTCGAGGTTATTCCACGTTTGTGCAAGTAGCCCTTTAATGGCTGACTCGATTCGATCTGCAGCGTTGTATGCGGTCATCAAGATGCTTACTCGCGGGCCTAGGACTGTGGGTAGCGGGGCAGTCGCTTTAAGGTTGATAGGGCTTGGGGGCCGGCTTTCATCATCCAAGGCCAAGTAGGGTAGGTCAAAGGCCTGTATATATTGGTTTATTCGCGATAGTTGTTTGGCAGGGTTTCCGCCTAGCGCATTGGTAGCAAATAGAAGCAGTTCGGGATTGTACTGATCCTGGCTGTCCAGCGCGCGTTGTAGCATGTGAGCCGCTTCGTCTTGTGCCCCGGTGCGTAATAATAGGGCAACCCGCAATGTTAGCGGTGCTTGTTTTTTATCTAAAAGGGAAAGTGCTAGCTCAGGCAGGAGTGGTGCTAGTGCGTCTGCCAGCTCAAGCTGGTATCGCCCTGAACCATGCCGTGCGACCAGTCGTTGTACGATCTCCGTAGCATTTTTTGTTTGACCGCAGGACGCAAGCGACACTGCCATCGCGACCCCACCTTGCAGGTGCTTACCATCCCATTTACATTGCGCTACCGTGGCATAGAGTCCCAACCGGTAGCAGGCTACCTGTTCCCAAGCTGTTTGTGGCCAGCTTCCCGGTGGTAGCTGAGCCAATGCTTCGGTAAACCGAGATTGCCGCAAGTAATGGAAAAAGCCGAGACTACTTCGCAGTGACGACCAGTTCATCAAGCATTGCCTCTAAGCAGATTGTGTGCGTAAGAATTTTTTGTCTTAGCACTTATTAGATCGGCCATGCCTAAGCAGCTTGCCGACGACTACGAAAGTCTTTGACTTCTTTGCGCAGGGCAAAAGGCAACTTCACCCAGCCAACTGGCGAGTGTGTGTTAGTAATAAAAGATTTCCCTAATCGGTACGATAGGTGCTGTTGCATGCGATCTGCGTCGTGGGCATCCTGATATTGTTTGATTGGGGGTAGATTTTGCGCTTTGCTATCGGTTTTCTCGTGGTTGAACCGACGCGTTTCGCTTAGCAGAGCCCAGGGCATCATTAACCATCCTGTTAGATTGCGCGAATGCGTGATCATCGCTGCACCGAGCCGGTAAGACAGAAGTTGTTTGATGCGCTCACCCGCACCGTAGTGCATAGCCAGCTGATTGCTGGAGTTCGTTTTGAGATTTTGGTTTTCCAGATAATAGCGCTCCAGCTCTTCTTGCACTTCGTGTAATTGATTCAGTAACAGTTTGTTCTCATCACGAAGTTCAATGACATTTTCGAGGTCGGGTTTGGCGATGTCTGTTTTTTGCTTATCTAAGTCAGCTTGCAGCGATGTGATTCGGGCAGTTTTATCTGCAACTTGTTTGGTTAATTTGTCGTGTTGCGGAACCGTCTGTTCAAGTTTAGTGATGATTTGTTGTTGGTTGGCAGCGAGTTGTTCGGAAGTTTCTTGATGTTGTAGTTGTGCAGCTAATGAGCGCCATGCATCGTTGGCTGAAAACTCTTTTTTCAGTTCGTCAGAGAGAGGTAAGTCGGCTACAGCCTGGAGTTCTTCATAACATTGCAGACTGGTCGGGTGTTGTTGGATAACGGTGTCGGCTAAATACAGTGTATGTGCATTTTCCGTAGGGGGAAGAACTTCTTCCTTTGGTGCGCTTGAATATTGATTGTCTCTCAGGTCAATCTGCTGCGTGTCATGATCGAAAAATACTTCATATTCGTTGCCGTGGTTAGCATCTTCTGCTGATAGCTTTAATTTTTTCGCCTGTTTAGAAACGGGCGCATCAATGCGATTAAATAGTTGCTGAAAGAAGTCGCTAGCTTTGACGTGTATCTGTTCGCTATGAACTAAAAGGCATCGCTTTGGATTGCGGTGGAAGAACTGCAGCAGCGCACCGTTATAAGCATTCCAGCTGCTGATTTGTTGGCTCAGCTGTTCGTCTGTAAGGCTTGAGGATTCCTCGTTACTGGCTTGGGTTAATATGCTTTGCGGGTTGTCATAAACCAGAACGAATGTGGTATCGGGATCCAGGTCTCGCCAATAATTGAGTAAATAAATAGCTTGCGGATCGGACCAACCCCAGAAGGGTTTATCTATATTGCCAAGCATTAGGTCTAGAGCCATGCCATTCCAGACCGGATTAGGCTCTATTTGGGGAGCATCATCTTCAGAGCTTAGCTTATCCAGTGGTATAGCACCGTGTACTTTGCAAAGTGTGCTAATGATTTGTTGTGGTGTAAAACCATCACGTTTTGACGGCTCGGCGGTGTGCATGCCACAGATGTTGACCTGGCGTTCAATTTCACGATAGCCAGACTGGGGATGACCTACAATGATAAGTTTGCTCATTTCCTTGAATCCATTTTCCTAATAAAAGGCATCTCGTTTCCAGTCGAGATTTCCATTGATACCGATAGGTAACCTGTGCTCCATCTGGACAATATTGCAGACGAGTAGAGCACGCTGTTTTTGTCGTTAGACTTTTAATTTTCTAGATTAAATTTATTTTCTACTTTCCCTTAGTAGGTGATGGCAATCCGTTACCATTTGCTTAGGGGGTTATTATGCGAAGCCAGCTGGGACAGATCTAACAATCCACAAACCTGCCAAGGATTCTGAATGGTTTGCCCTCTACACCTTGAATTCGACTGATACAATTATGTGAAAACACACTTGGGATTAGTCCTAACCATCGAATAAATACGCTATCTTGATTTTTTGATTGAGCAGTTTTTCTTTTTAGGTGGTATCCCATTGGGCTGCGAGCGAATTTGATCGCGGAAATTGTAGCTTCAATCTGGGGGTAAAGGGTTGTGCCTAATGGGGAGGGGGCTGTCCTTCCAGTATCACTATCCATTGCTTACTTCCCTGTCTTTATATTCCGCTGTGGTTGATGGCAATCCATTGCCGCTTTCTTATGAGAAAGGATTATGCGACTAGAGTTGGCGGGAATAAATAGTGATTTATAAGAACTGTGAACAATTACGCAGGTGATGCCACTCGGTGTGTGGCTTTTCTCTTTTTGCGTAGAAAGATGGGTTATTCATCGGGTAAATGTAACCGGTGGTTGTGTCGATTGGGTTTTAGTTTGGCGTTGGGTGCGTGTTTTTGGGATAGGAAAGAATGGCGCGTTCTTAAGTGGGGCTTCCATTTAACTTTATTCTCTGCCATCTCGGGATATCTATTTGACAAGTAAATACAAATGTAAATACAATTAGCGGTGGATATGGAATGGGGTAACAACAAGAGCCGACTGAGCTTTGAGAAGCACGGGCTCAGTTTCGAGGATGCTCAGTTGGTTTTTGAAGGTGAGTGCATCACTTTTTGTGATGATCGCCAAGATTGAGGCGAAAACCGCCTAATAACTTTAGGGTTATTGTTAGAGCGCTTGGTCGTTATCGTACACACGCCACGCAAAGAGACAACACGGATTATTTCCATGAGAAAAGCCAATGAAAGAGAACAGAAAATCTTTAAAAAGCGACTTGACGAAAGTTGACGCCTTACGCAACAAGGACATCGATTATTCCGATATTCCGCCCTTGGATGATTCCTTTTTCAACAAGGAGCTGATTCACTGGCCACCCAAAAAGCAACCTGTAACAATACGTCTCGATGATGATGTACTGACCTGGTTTAAAGCCCAAGGCAAGGGATACCAAACCCGAATCAATATGCTATTGCGACGGTACATGGAGTCGCACCGTTAACAAGCAATCTGATGAAGCACATTTGTGATTGGGAGGAAAAACGAGTTGTTGGTGACCTTCCCAAAGGGGTGAAAGCCGGAGCGGCGCTATACCGGCTTATTGAAACGGCCAAAACCAATAGACTGAAGTCTATGCTTATTAACCCGTGCTTTTAAAGAGCGGCCCACAGCGCAAAGTCTGAAGGATATCGAAGCCTTGTTGCTTTAGAGCTTCGATGTTGGAAGCTTAAAAGGCATGCAGTCATTCTGTGAGGTGGGGTTTGTTGAGGGCTTACTTTCCATCCGCGTCTGTAACTCAAGGTGCTCTAGTGCCTTGAGTATGTCGCAGCATTTTCCAGTGACTGGATTTACGTATCGGCTGTAGAGTATGTAAGCAGCTACGAACAGCTCTTTAACCGAACGTTTCTTTATCCTCCGTGAACATCTTTCCCTGTCATCCGTTAGGCCCCATCCTGCGTAAAAAGGTATACCAAAGCAGACAACATCTTTACCCATCAATAGTGCCTCAAATCCCATTTGTGAAGTAGCCACGTAGACTTTATCCATCTTCTCCAGCACTGAGAGAGGGTTATAATCTTCCGTAATAAACTGGATTTGAGCGTCTTTTGTGTAACCTGAGAATAAACCTTTGCGAAAACCTTGAATGGTCTCTGGATGGAGTTTGACATAGATATCTGAATTGGGGTTTTCGCCTTTGGCGGCATTTATCATTTTTTCTAGATTAAAGGCTGCAGCGCCGTATGTTACTGATGCATCCCCCGCTACCTGGTCAACAATTAGCACATTCTCTTTGTCTGGAAAACAGCGATCGGCGGGCATATCCGGTGCACCATTATACTTCGAGATCTTATGTTTGAGGATAAAGGCAATGGCTTGGTCAGCCGTGTGCATTAAGGATGGCGTGAAAACATCGTCCGTGTCGTTGAGCAGTTCTTCAAGATAAGAAGGCTGACTTGCGTCATAGTAAATTCCTGTTTGATCGACGACTAGTGAAATACTGGGTTCACCCGTTCTCCCCAATCCGACTGAGCGTAGAAATCCATCTTCGAGAGAGGTATAGGAAATATTATGACGCTGCGAAAATTTTATAGCTCGCTTGGTGTTGGGTTTTCGGCCCCAGCCGATTACCAAATCTACATCAGTTGCTTGATGTGCCGAGGGTGATAAAATGATCCCACGGGCGTGGAGGAGCTCTAGAAGGTAGGGTATTTCCGCAATACCCTTTGAGAATGTCGCAAGCTGCATGTAGATAAGCCCTTTCTTTGGGATTTGTGTGAGAGCGAGGTGGAGGCATTTCCTTTGCCGGAATGAGTGTACCTCGGTTTTATAAAATTGATGATTTAAGTATCAGCCAATGTGGTCGGATCTAACAATCCTACACAGTACTAATGGGTTCAGACTTAAAACCCTACAAACCTGCCAAGGCCCCCAAACGGTTTGGCCTCTACAACTCGAATTCGACTGATGAAATTATGTGAAAACACACTTGGGATCAGTCCTAACCATCGAATAAATACGCTACCTTGATTTCTTGATTGAGCGGTTTTTCTTCTTAGGTGGTAGCCCATTGGGTGGTGAGCGAATTTGATCGCGGAAATTGTAGCTTCAATCTGGGGGTAAAGGGTTGTGCCTAATGGGGAGGGGGCTGTCCTT
>JAUZSW010848776.1:0-10771 GCA_034780735.1 Hyalogyrina grasslei
AAGAATATTTATGACGGCATGACGGCACGTGATAAAATCGAGGGCGAACGCTATATTCAGGCCTATTTTAAAGCATTACTGGGATTATCAAAGGCGATGATTGTAGCAAGCGAAAAACCGTCGCAGGACGGTTATGCCGATATTGCCTTAGCACCGTTTTTGCTGCAATATCCGGATATTGCTTACGGTTACCTTATTGAAATGAAATATTTAAAAGCAAAAGATGATTACAACGCAGCCATTGAACAGGCGGTCATCAAACAAGCGACTGCCCAACTTAACAAATATGCTGAAGATAAAAACATTCACAAAGAGTGGCAAATTAAACCCAATGGCACGGTCACGTTGAAAAAATTAGTTCTGGTATTTCGCGGCAGAGAGCTCAAACTCAAAAAAGAAATTACGGATTAAAGAGGTGTTCTTAAAAAATATCTGTAGCACGGAAAACATTTAATCCCCCCCCCCGCTCTCTAGTGCCTTTAGAGAACGGTCGATCGCCCCGACAGGCAAGTAGCATGCGTTGTCCCAACGCATATAGCAACATTGCTTTCGGAGAACGCAAAGTACTATTATCTGCCTGTCGAGAATAAAACGGCGTAGAAAACAATCTTTGGTTCGTGACTAGGAAGTCACTCCTACATTAAAAGAGCACTATTTGGGAGTTGTACTTAAATTTTAAAATTTAAGTAGTCGGAGGAATAAATATAGATTGGTGGGCGGGTTAATTCTGGCGATATATGAACAAAAAGATAAGATATTTCTGGGATTGATTAGCGAAAACAACAAACCAAGACTATAGTATATTTGCAAATAAAGCCCAGCATAGAAGTTAGAGTTTTTCCGATATGGAAAAAATAAATCGATAATTTCATAGCAAAACTTACAGATTGATATTATATTTAAAGAGATAAAAGAGCTCACTTTTATAAAAAGGAACTTTTGAATAAATACAAAAGGAGTAAAAATGTTGACAGCAGAAATTAAAAATATGCAGATAAAAGAAAAAATTATCCTAATGGAGGAAATTTGGGATACATTGTCTCATAATGAAAGTGACATTGACTCACCCGTATGGCATGAAGAAATTCTTGATGAACGAAAAAAACTAATTCAAAATGGCAAGACAAAATTTATCTCAATTAACGAGTTGAAACTGGGTAGAAAATGAATATCAAAGATGTCATTGCTATTGAAGAAGTTAAAACAGATATTGACAATGGAGAATATTTTTATGAATCTCAAGCATTCGGAATAGGAGCTTATTTTAGAGATTCTATAATTGCAGATATTGAATCGTTAAGACTTTATGCAGGAATCCACTCAAAACGCCTTGGTTATTATCGAATGTTTGCTGAAAATTTTCCTTACGCAATATACTATGAGATACATAACTCTATTGCAATTGTTGTTGCAGTATTGGACATGAGAAGAAACCCCTCATTTTCACAGAGAAAATTAAGACGTAGAAAACGATGAAAATGTTAAATTCGCTTTATCTAATATTCAAGGAATTCCAAATATCATTTCCAAATATAGCTCTATTGTTTTTTCGCTAATTGGATGTATTATACTATAGAAATTCAGGAACAAAAAAGAAAATATCGGAGCTATAATGAAAACAACTATATTATTATGTATACTCGCAGTCGCTGCGAATAATCTGTTTAGTGGCGAAGCGGCAGTAAAATTGCAGGCATTACAAAAACAAGCCGACAACAATATCACTGCAAAAGATAAATTACGGGTTAAATTGATCACTAGTGACGCAGAAATTAAGCGCCTGCATAAACGTATTATGGCACTGCATAAAGAGCTTGCACTTAAAATCAATGCAAAAAAATCGATGCGGTTGCTGATTGAACAACAAACTAAATTGGCAGAACAGATCCGTTTGCAAAAACAGGCAGTAAAAATAGAACAGCAACAAGCCCTAGCCAAAAAGACGAAAAAAACAGCAACGGCAAAAAGTAAAAAGAAGTAAAGCTAACCTAAATGAGTATATTATAAGATGCAACATTATTCAGCAGCACTTGATCTATCGGGCGACGAAGCAGGCTTTGCAGTTTCAGAACCCAATTCCGGTAAAATTATTATCGAACAATTCCGCCCGATGACCGGCAGAAGCTCAGCAATTCTAGCCCCATGGATAATTGAACTACTTAATAACCACAATTTGACATTAGCTAACATTAGCGAATGGACCGTAGGTTCCGGCCCAGGTAGTTTTACTGGCATGCGACTGGCGGCAGCCATGGTTGAAGGCTTCACCCTAGGCCATGCAGTCAAATCACGTTGTGTGCCTTCAGCTATCGCATTGGCGACATATAGCAAACCAGGCGAAACAACGGCAGTTATTTTTGACGGCCGTAATCGTGAACTGTTGCTTTTTGCGGTTGAATACAGTGCCACTGGACAGCTGCAAAAAAGTGGCACTGAAATTGTTTTTAATGCTGAAAACGCTATTGAAATTTTCACCCAAAACCACTATAATAATATTACTGCACTTCAAAAAGATGCTGGCGCTATAGAAAAAATTATTCCTGGAAATATTCTTCCACAACTGAATTACCAAGCTCATATACCCGTTTCAGAACTGCTTTGCGCGCATGGTGATAATTGGAATAATGATCTAACTGAGCTCTGCTATATCAGACCAGCCGTATTCACCAATTAAAAGAACACTATTCGGATCAGTCCAGCTCCTTATCAAGTTTTCGTATCAGTACAATTTTTACAACGAACTATTACCATAGTCTATCCCATCATTTTTTCGTGCTTTTAGTGCTTTTCGTGGTTAAAGTTTCCATCAATCCTCAACATCAAGCTTAAATTCAGCTGAATTAGCCTTCAATTCTGGAGCATAAATGCCGAGTCCAGATGCTGGTAAAGCACTAAAGGTTCCAGGAATTTCAGCTCGGATCCGATAGCTAATACTATGTTTACCACGCATCAAATTTCTGACAAAAAAGCGAACATTCGTCGCTCTAAATTCAATATAGGCGCCAAGTGCATTACCGTTATACCCACTACGCAAGTCAACTGGTTCGCAACCGGCAATTTTACGATCTTCAAACATCAGATATGAATAATCATTTTTACTAACAATAATTAGTTCCACCTCAAGCAACTCGCCGCTTTTGATTTTATCCCCAGAGCTCAGTGCTATCCGGCGATATTTTTCAACCTTCACCTCAACCGCCTGACCGCGCGTACCAGCAGTCTTCTCTGTCGCTTTGTTATCCCGTTCGAGTCGATAATAACGCCGTTCTACCTTTATTTCTAACCCAGCTTTTTTGATAAACTTCTCTAGGCTGAAATAATTAAGATAGGCATTGAAATAGAGTGGGCCCCTGCCCTGACGCCGAAACTCAATCGTATGCCGACCAGTAGTCAGCTCTTTTCCATAAAGCATTAGGCTTGAATCAAATGAAAAAAGATTATCCTTGCTTATTTTAACTGACTTAGCGATTTTACCGTCAATGACTATTTTAACCGTCATCTCTGGATTCATCTCATTGCTTGATTTCAAATAACCAACCATCGCCTCCAGACAATAGGCCGTATCACGCGTTGAATTCCAATAGGTTGCATGTTTACGGTTATTTAGGAGATACTTGACCAGTCTTGATGCAATATCACTGCCAGGTGCAGTATGATTAAGTAATTCAAGATAGGCGGCTTGAGTTTCATATTCAGCACCATACCAAAACCACCAACAATTACCTTCAGGCAGCCTTAACCACGCAGTCTGATTTTCATTATCCTGCATCAAAAACTGTTCAATATTACGCTTAAGCATCGCAACCCGGCTTTTATTGCCCTGTTTTTCTAAAGCTAAAGCCAATAGAGCCTTGCCATAAAGCGCAAGCTTGTCACGCTGTTGATAGAGATAATTACTCATTGCCATCATATTAGTCCCACCAATATCAGCCAGTGCCAAAACTCGACAAACCAAAGCATCGCCATTATTTACTAAAGCTTTTTTTGCCTGAATAGCAACCAAACGCTGCTGTTGATGATTTTTCAGCCAATCAATGCCACGCTGCAATGATTTTTTATCAACAACAACCCCATTTTCACGTGCTAAAATTAATCCTCTGACAACCTGGGCCGTAGTATCACTCCATGAACGCTCATTATAGCCACTAAACCAGCCCCAACCGCCATCACTATTCTGCATAAAACGCAATGCTTTAATTCCTTCCGCTACCAGTTGTTGAAGTTTTTTATCATCAAATACCGGATTATTCTGCCAACGTTGCCACTGCCCTGCCCGTTTATCAGTATCCCCCACCTCCTGGGCATTAAGATTAACTATTTGTCTCCTAATCTGCTGCAATTTAATTCCAGTTCGCTTCAATGCCTGTTGTACCATAACAGCCGGCAAAAAGCGATTCAACGTTGCTTCAGTATTAGTATAATCACTGCTCACCATGTAAGGCAAAGCATCTAGCATCGCCGCCGCGAGGGTCGGAGAATAGTTAATTTGCAGACTGGCCGATTCAACCCGCCGAGCTTGCGGTAGAGTTATCGTAATAAATGCCCGTTCACTCTTTTTCTCTCCACGTAAAGTGCCACTATAGGCCAGCTGTTTTGCCACCCCATGCACCAGTACCGGAAAGCTCATTTCCATCGCATCAGAATCGCCTAAAGTCACTGCACTCATCGTGACCTTAACCTTACCTTCATGCTTCGCATTTACCAACCAATCTATCCGTTTTTCGCCCCGTGAAGCAATCTCAACTTTTACCGGTTTATTATCTTTACAACTCAATGCATCACCAGAAATGTTCAGTTTAACCTCCGCAACTTTAGATTGTGGCAGATAATTATGCACGATTGCACTAATAAAAGCCCGATCCTTTTCAACCAAAAAACGCGGCACCTGCATCCGAATCAGAAAATCTTTAGTTGTAATAACTTCCGCCTCACCCTGACCAACCTGGGTTCCTGTCGCCATACTCCACGCCTTGATTTTCCAGGTTGTCAAATTTTCTGGCATATTCAGTTTTACTTCAATAATACCCTTCTGATTAGTCATCAAAGCGGCCGCCCAATAGGCCGTATCGGCAAACTGTCTCCGTACCTTTACCGTTGGAGCAGCTGCATTAGCATCATTGGGGCTCGGGGTAGCGCCCATCTCCTTAAGTTCAACATCTGAGCTATCATCAGCAACTTTACAAGCCATAACTTGCGATGTAGCTTTAGCTCGAATTCCAAAGCGCCTACCCCCTCTAAATACAACCTCTGCCCGTCCGCCACCACCGAACATTCCTTCAGTCTGAGTCGGTGAATTTAATTGACCAAAGACTCCTATATTTTTTAACGAAAGCTCGCCACGACGCAAGATATTAGCAAACCAACTATTCATAGAGAAGCCCAGGCGTAGATGGTATTGTTTAAGCCACTTCCAGAAGAAAGGCTGAATTGCTCTGACATTTGAGCCACCACTAATATATTCCACCGATTTATCATAAATCGTTACCACCACTTCGCCTTGAACTGGTTTACCATAATAATCGGTTATTTTTAGCCTAACCTTTGCCTTTGCCCCCGGTTTATAGCGCTCCTTAGAAGGAATAATCTCAACATTCAGCACCCGTTTTTCTGGAGGTACCGCGATGCGTTTAACCACTTTATGCACCTTACCATTATGCACCGTCCAAGCTTCAATAAAAAAGTTCGGCATATCAGCTTTAGTTATTTTTAGCTTTCTCAATGCAACCCGTCCGTTAAGCTTAATAATCTCGGGTTTTGCCAACTTACTATTCCCAGCCCTAACAAATAACATAACCGTACTATCGGATTGATCACTACTAATCATCAACTCCAACTCATCGCCTACAGCATATTCTTTTTTGTCATTAACCAATTCCAATGCAGCAAAACGAAACTTATTATTAACTTTTTTATTGTCACTCAACACTGAAAAAATAGTTCCACCCTTCGCAAAGCCACCTTTGCCATCCTGTAACTCATAGGCTACTCGATATTGACCAGCATCGGCAACGGTAAACTTAATCTGCCCTTCACCACGGCTGTCTGTATCTAGCTTCCACTGCCGTAAAGCTCGTTCCTCTGGTCTACCACTCTTGTCGTAATTAATCAAAAATAGGGTAAAAATCCCCTTGCCCGTAACCCCTTTATTATCTGAAGTAAGTGCTTTAAATCCAACCTCTATATCATTAGTAACACGATAAAAACCATTATTAATCCAGAGACAAATTTTAAATGGTTTAATCGCTGCAATAACTTGACCTTTACCAACAATAGTCCGCCGTGAAGCATCAACCACTTCAGCTGTTATTTCATAACGACTGTCCACGTCGCCAAAACTTGCTTTAGCTGGCGCCGAATCAATGACCACTTTAACCGTCCCATCAGCCGCAATAGCAACCTCATTTTCTGCCACCACTTCCGGCGGATTATAGACCGGCCTATACCATGGCGACCAAAGCAAAACAGGCGACCGCCAGCCCCAAGTTGCCCAGCCAGGATACCATGAATAATCACTACTAAACCACCAATAACCTGAACCATAAAGCCAATCCCATGGGGCAGCAGGAAACCAGCTAAATTCATGAGTATAACGCATCACCTTATATTTTACCTTTGCCTTAGTCACTGGCGCACCAAAATAATAGTTTGCCCGAATTGTCGCGGTAAATTTCTCACCTAAGACTATTGGACGTTTAGGGGCATCAACGACAACTTCAAATTCTGGTTTCTTATATTCTTCAACTCTAAAATTAAAATATCCACCCAATTTTTTTATCCGAATACTATAATTACCTAATGCCGCGTCAGCCGGTAATTTATATTTCCCATCTAAACCACCAAACTTATTCGTCGTCATACTTTTTGTCCATACTTTACTCCCACGTGGAGTCCATATTTCAACTGTAACCGGAATATTTGCATAACTACGATCTTCTCGCTTATCATAGGTCGCTTGACGAATCCAATATTTGAATTTAACCGCTTGCCCAGGGCGATAAACCGGACGGTCACTAATCCCAAAAACTTTACGCAAGTTATAATTAGCACGGTAGTTTTGTGGGTACCAATAATCACTGAAACCACCTGTCGCAAATCGATGCTGGTCCGTTACGGTTTTTAAATAACGAAATTGTTTGGTAAATTTACTATTCGGCACGACCACCATACCGTTTTTATCGGTAACCAGCGAAAAGTTATCGGTTTGAACATCAAAACGTCGACCACCAAGCCATTTACCTTTTAAATACTTAGTTCGATACCCGAAAAAATCAATTTTTGCTCCTGCCACTGGCGAACCATCTAGTGCATCTGCAACATAAAAAAGCTTATTATCCCCTGCAACTCGTGAAACTATTGCAGTATCTGTAATCCAGATAATTATTCGACTAACTTTACCATTCGCAACCTTAGCTTTAAGTAGATAAATCCCCGGTTTAGTGGTCGGAACCGTTAACTGTTCACGACTAGTAAAATGATCTTTGGCGGGTTTCAGTTTATGCGACCATTGCTCAAGCTTTTTATCCAGGTAACGCCCCTCTGCTTTAATTACCACCATATAGCCAATCTGATTAATATTTATTCTATTCCAGTCAACTTTAACCGGATTAGATTCCAAATAATGCTTTATATCATTGAGGTACAGATCTCGTTTCAGACGATAAAGCGACAACTCAACCTGCTGAGCATTACGATAACGTAGCTGAACCCGCGGTTGCCCCCCCGCTGCAAATTTATTCACTGACTGAAATTCAACCCAATTACCAATAATCTGATCAAGTTTTTTCTGTTTCCAGTTATCTCCTCCCGGCCCAAAACATTTAATACTCTCCTCCCAATATTTTGCGGCTTTAGAGTATTGACGCCGATTGGCAAATATTTTTGCAAGTTTATTTAAACTATCTTCTGCCCAACTAGATTTGCTCTGCCCAATTTGTTTAAATATTTCAATATAATTTGCTGCAGCTGGCAATTTAAAACGTTCGATACCAGTCGCTAATTTAGCAATTGTCTCATTTTCAGCTAAAAAATGAACCGCAAATGGTCCATCTTTAAGTTCATCTGGCTTGATCCGATCTGCCATCGTCTGAACCCCAAATTGACGTAATAAAAACTCTGCCCATCTGCTCTCAGCCGCCTGATTGCCAAACTCCTTTGATTCATTCAATGCCCAACGCCAACGTTCACCGTCATTACGAACTTGATTAAAACGAGTCATCATTGCCTTAAATTCATACTCTCCAGATTGCTTTTTATGTTTACCAGTTGCACAAAAAACTTTGGGATAGGTATAAAATATCGGCTTACCAGTAGCAGTTACTGGAGCACCTTGACGGCGACCGCCACCGTAACGATACCAACTATAACCTTTTTGATAATCCGGCAATTTAGTCAAATCTGTTAAATATTGTAATTGCCACGCCTGTTGACCTATACGATTATAACTAATCGCCTCAGCAAACTGCTTAAAAAATTGCATCTGTTCTATTCTACTAGGTATTGTTGTATCATGTTGTAATAATTTCATCGCTGCAACATACAGTTGTAAACTGTGACAACGATCCCGTTCAGTTGAATTTGCCATCTGCCCGCTCCCGCGATGGCTACCACGCACAAATTCCCCAGCAACAATAAACCCGTAATGTCCAATCCGAATATAACTGTTGGCAACTGCCGCTATAACCCGCCAATTACCAGCATAAAGTTTTACTATTTGAGTGGCAAATTCATCAAATTCCTTTTCTAAACGTAGACGTTTAAGGCAAAAAACTGCACTATTAAATGATTGAGCTTTATCGCTCGTTTTAGTAATATATTTTTTATCTAACAACAGCTTTTTATAAATATCAAAAGCCTCACGATAATTTCCTTGATCCTGCAACATCTCAGCCGATTTTGCAGAAACAGGCTGGTGACTACTTAAAATAATCTTTTTATCTAAACGATTACTCTTCGCAATCACCACTTTTTTTACTACACCTGCTCCAGCAAACTGGCAAAAAAATATCAAACAACAGCTAATTAATAATATATTTTTCATTTTTATGACATCTCCAAAATTAAAACTATCTTCTACATGACTCTTTTTAGTTAAATCAGCCACTGAACAAAGCCGACTTCGTCGGAACATCGAACATAGAATGAAAGGAAAATACAAATTCCTATTAGATAAATATAAAAAATTACATTCTTTATTAAACCAATATACAAAAACAAAGTTAAATAGCAACCGAATTAGTTCATCAACAGAATATTTAACGCTCATTTTACCTTTATGACAACATAATAGCAACTTTATTAGAGATTAAATCATAATATCAGTTTTTTTCACCATTTTTAATTAGTGCATTCGTGGCTAACTTTTTTTCACCATTTTTAAATTGAAAGATTTGACAGAATATTATTATTTAAAACAAAGTCGATTACATCGAAACTCGTAGTGCCAAGCTTTGATAAAGCCGGCATAAAGTATTGATTCTCTTTGCGCAGTTCGACTGCCAACGGAATATTCGTAATATTATCAAGAATCAGCTTGTCGTATTCATCAATCAGTACTACGACCGGAGCATTATGATATTGCTAAAAAATCGCCTTATATGATTGAACATTATCTACCCTTTGAGTTAATCATAGTTTCGATAGCTTTAGCAATTTTTTTCGGACTTGTAATTGGGGCATAACGCTTTTCAGGAATGCCTTGTCGGTTAATTAAAAATTTTGTGAAATTCCATTTTATATTACAACCGAACATACCAGGTTTTCTCTTCGTCAAGTAACTATACAGAGGATGAGCATTTTTGCCATTTACAGCAATTTTAGCGAACAGTGGAAATGTCACACCGTAGTTTACTTGGCAAAAATTCTGAATAGATTTTTCATCTTCAGGTTCCTGAGCCGCAAATTGATTACACGGAAAGCCCAAAACAATAAACCCGTGCTCTTTGTAGGTTTCATAGAGTTTTTGTAGTTCGGTATATTGTGAAGTGAACCCACATTTACTTGCAACATTGACAATTAATACTATCTGTCCCTGATATTTGCTTAATAAACAATCTTTGCCAGCAATAGATTTCGCAGCAAATTCATATATACTCTTTTCCATTAGCATCTCAAAAATTTAGTGAAAAATTCAGTTTCCGCAAAATTACCTATCTACGGGCAGTAACAGTTTACTGATACTGTTCAAAGTCGAAGGCGGTGATATTGCGGCTGGTTTTATCAAACTCCACCCCAATCAGATAGATTTCAGAAAACTCCGAACAATATTTTTCTGCATACTGCTTATCTTTTATCTGCTGCATAGCGCTTCCTGACGTTTCAGAAGTTCTGGCAAGCTTAAACTCGAAAATATAGCAACGATTGGCAAAAATCACCCGCATATCAATCCGTCCATGATTCGTCGTGTCTTCTGCTTTGACATCAAGTCCCAAGGCACAAAAATAGGCGTAAAATACTGAGGCATAAAAACCTTCGTACTCTTCAATATTGTTTTTTCGAAACCAGTCATGCGGAATAGCGGCAAAAAATGAATGAAAGAGCTCTTTCATCTGTTCAAAATCATTAGACCGCAGAATTTTCAGGAGTGCGATACGGTTTTTTTCCTTGTCCGACTGTCGGCTGCTAATATAGCTCAGCAACGCGTCATTCAAACTCATTTTTACTTCAAGGTTTGGATATGACAGACGGTAAGAATATATTCCCGGTAGTAGTTCAACAATCTCTTTAATAGTCAGGTAACCGGTTTGATAAAGCAGAGTTTCCAATTCCAAATCTT
>JAUZSW010849887.1:0-10768 GCA_034780735.1 Hyalogyrina grasslei
TTGATACCAATTTTAAAAAATATGGAATCTTTTGGAATTAGATTTAAGCCAGGTGTTTTGTCATATTTGCTTGAGGTGGATATGAGCGCCTTGGCTGATAATATGGTAGAGTTGTCAGAGTTGAATAGGGATATTTATAAAAAGATAAAAGTAGATAAATTTGCAGATGACTTAGAGATTATAAAAAGTGTTGAAGAACAGCTGAATCAATTGTGTTCAAAAAGCTTTTTCGAAGATGATTTTTTAAAAATTGTAGAAGTGTTAGTGAATAATCCCAATGAAATAATTGAGGACGTAGCAAAAATGCATAGCTGGTCTATTAAAAAAATAGAGCGAGTTTTTCACAAGAGAATTGGAATTACTCCAAAAAAGTTTGCTAGGATTATGCGATTCCAGAGTGCCCATAAAAAAATTTCACGAGAGGGAATAACTAATCTGATTAAGATTGCCATGACTACTGGATATTTTGACCAAGCGCATTTTAATCGTGAATATAAAAAAATGGTAGGGTATAATCCTAGTAGTGAGACAATGTCGATTTTGTACAATGAAAAGTAATTTTTGTCAGATATACTATAAGTTGAATTAATTTTTAACAATAATATACATGAAAAAAATTTTGATAATTGCTGGATTGGCAATTATTATTGGGGGAAGTTACTTTGTTTACGTAAAGAAGGGTGGGCAAAGTAAATTATTAAAACAAGAAGCTAATAATGTAATAATCAAGACTATGAAAAAAATTACACCAAATATGATGGTTGAAGATGTGAATGCATCTGTAGAATATTATAAGAACAAATTAGGATTTGAGTCTGTGATGGTTGTTGACGAAGAAAAAGGTGATGGAACATCTGGCAGTCCACTTGTGTGGGCAATGCTTAAAAATGGAGATGTGGAAATAATGCTCCAGAGAACAGACGGCTTTGTGGCAGAGTTACCAGAGATGAATGGACGAGAAGTCGGAGGAACATTTACTTTGTATACTTCTATGAAAGATGTTAAAAAGTTTTATGGCAAAGTGAAGGATGATGTTGAGATTGTGAAGGAGTTACATAAAACTTGGTATGGAGCAGATGAATTTGTGGCGAAAGATTTGAACGGCTACATTCTTTATTTTGCAGAAGCCCAAGATGAATAATCAAGAATTACAAGGTTTACAAAAGATTCCTGGAATAGGTGAAATTATCGCTGGGGATTTTTTGGATATTGGCATTAAACACGTTTCTGATTTGAAAGGAAGAGACCCAGAGGAATTGTATCAAAAAATTTGTGATAAACAGGGAATTGAGGTTGATAGGTGTATGCTATATGTTTGTCGTGAGGCAGTTTATTTTGCTGAGACTCCTGAGAGCGAAAGAGAGTCAGAAAAGTTGAAATGGTGGAATTGGAAGGATAATTAAAGAGAGTAATTAATCCATTTAAAATATTGATAAATTTAAAAAAACACTTATATTTGACTTAGGTGTTTTTAATTTTGGGTTAGATATAATTAATTTACTTAAAAACTTGTATTTTAAGGAGTAGACCTGTATGATTGGTATATAGGGTAGGGGGTATATTAAATAATACTTAATTATGAAACATTGTAAAAAACAAGGATGTGATAAAAAGTGTACTTGCAAAGAATCTTTGAACCATCTGTCGAGAATAGAGGGGCAGATACGTACTTTGAAAAAATACATAGGAGAAGGAAAGCGCTGTGAAGATGTGGCAATTCTTACTACTTCTATTGCTAAATCATTTGATACGTTACGAGCTAAGACTTTGAAAAGCTTTTTCATAAATGAAATTTTGTCAGATAGAAAATTAAGCAAAAAAGATTTGTTGAGGATAGAAGAAATTTTTAAACTTTATAAAAAATAGTATGGAAAAAATATTTTATTTCGGAGAAAGAGTGGATAATTTTAAAATTAGAGTTTTAAATGAGAGAGAAGTTCGGGCGGGAGCAGGAATATTATTTTTCTTTGCAATGTTTTCTTTTCTGACGGTATGGTTTGTGGGAGATTTTTACGCCACAAAAGTTTTTGTGGTAATTTTTCTTACAGATTTTTTCATAAGAATATTCATAAATCCAAAGTATTCTCCCACGTTAATTCTAGGGAGGTTTGTAGTCAGAAATCAAAAGCCAGAGTACGTAGGAGCTGCACAAAAACGCTTTGCTTGGGCAGCAGGATTTATCTTGGCATTGATAATGTTTTTACTTTTAGCTGTCAATATAGTAGGTCCAATAAATCTATTCGTGTGTTTCGTTTGTCTTTTGCTATTATTTTTTGAGTCGGCCTTTGGTATTTGTCTTGGGTGTAAAATATATAACTTTATAAATAAAGAAAAAGCAGATTTATGTCCAGGAGGAGTTTGTGAAGAGTTAAAAAAAGAAAAAATACAAAAAATAAATCTAATTCAATTTATGATAATAGTATTATTTCTTGGGTTTATTATATTAATTTCTACAGTATATAAAGATGCTGTAAGTGTTCCAGTAGAACGTAATATTGATGACGTTGATAAGTCTTCTGTCACAATTCAAGATAGGGAAAAATGTTCCATTCCAGAATGGGTTGTAGAAATTGGACATGAAGAAAAATGGAAATTACATCATGGATGTGAGTCAAAATAATCTTATAAAAAACCAACGTTTATAGAGGTTGAGGAAGGTATTGATATGTGTAAACTGATTGGAAAAGGGAAAAACTCCAAAGACTCAGCATATATAATAGACAATAATGTGGTAATATAGATGTATAATAACAATAATAATAAATAAACTATGAAAAAGATTTTTATAATAGCATCGTTTAAATTGAATGATAAGAATTTACTAGAAGACTGGAAGAAATTTTCATCGATAATACAGAGCGGTATTGTGCTTGCTGAAGGGTTTGTATCTCGTGATGTGGTAGTAGCTGATGATGGTGAGAGTATTAAATGTATCATTAAGTGGGACTCAGTAGAACATCAGCAAAATTACATGAAGTTTGTAGAGCAAAATTTTGGTGATGCTATGGCGGAATTTGCCCGCATTGCAGACTTCGAGACAATGAAAAAGGAGGTGTTTGAGGTGCTTGAGTTGGATAAAACAGTAGTACTGGACAAATAAAAATGAATAAATACATAGTTGGTTATATTGGATGAGTTTATGCAAATTAAGTTATTACAAATTTTAAGTTTAATTACAGCCTTTGTCTGGACGGCAGTTGGCATTATTACTGTCGGTAGTATTTATTTATCTATGGGTGGATTTGTTATTAACGTTGTAGTGGGTAGTTTGTTTATTTTTATTGGACAGTTTATTTTTTGGAAGGAGTGGTATTTTGTAAAATTTTTGAGAGAAGCTGTATCTAATAATAAAAAGCTTAAGGTGACAGTAATAATAAGTGAACTATTTTTTATTGGGGGAATTCTCTTAGTTGGACTAGTTGCATTTTTTGGAGTTTTCTCAAGGGTTTTCTTGGAGGGTTTTGCAGTATTTGGATAATTAAAAATATTAATAATAAAAAGGTATGAAAAATAATAAAAATTTAGGAGGTATAATTCTTGTTGTGATAGGTATAATATTTTTTTTGAAAAATTTTATCAATATTCCAATTTACATAAACTGGAGTTATGTGTGGCCTGTTATAATAATAGTTATCGGTGTAAGATTGTATTATAAAAAATAATTTATATTTTATGAAAAATATATGTAAAAAAATTTCACTAGCAGGTTATATCTTAGGGGCTATATTTTTTGTACATGGTGCCTACATTGCTTATCAAATTTCAAGAGGATTCAGTGCTGGTGAATTCAGGTCTGAGTTGATTAATGTAGTTATTAGCTCGGTAGTGCTCATTTTTCCTGCGGTTATCTTATTTTACAGAAAGGACAGTGTTGAATGTAAAAACTGGTTTTGGCTATATCCAATAATAAGCTCGTTTGCTTTGACAGGGTCTTTCATCTTCGATGATGCATTAGCACATGGTTTAATGATGTTGATGATAGTTTTTCCATTAATTATGGTATTTGGTGTTTATTTATTATTTAAAAAATAACTAAAAAATATGATTACAAAAGAGCAATTAAAGCGATGCAAGCATCCAAGGGGTCAAATTATTTTTTATCTTACTGCAATCCCGATTATTTTAAGTGTAGTAATATTCTTGGGCTGGTGGGCCATTTCACCAAGTAGTTTAAAAAATATTGTATCAACGCAGGTGATTACGCAAGATGCAATTGTGGATTTAGTCTCAGATGATGACGGCGGAGAACATTTACAAAAAGATGTTGATATGGAGCTAGTAGATGTACTGAGAAATGATATTTTAGTGCCATTGGTTGCATCACCGATTACGCCGATTCTTATTATGATACTATTCATTCTGCTCATAGTGGCGATAGTGGGTAAGACATATGGGGATTCGCTGGGCAACGGGGTCAAGCTTTCTAAAAAACAATTTCCAGCAGTATACGAAATGTTTGATGAAATGGCAAAAGAGATAAATTTATCTAAAACTCCCGATATTATCTTAATGAATGGCAATGGTACATTAAATGCTTTTGCTTGTACGATACCGATGGTGCGAGATGCAGTTGTGATTTATAGTGATATTTTTGAAAGGTGTCTAGCTACTGGTGATATGCAAACATTAAAATTCATACTTGGACATGAGTTAGGACATATTAAGTTTAAACATACTAAATGGTGGTATAGATTTTTAACAATGCCAATGGACTTAATCCCAGGTGTTAATTATATTTTTGCTAGAGCATTATCTAGGGCTAATGAATACTCTTGTGATAAGTTGGGTGCTAAATTTTCAGGAGATACTAGCGGTAAGTCATTGTTGATTTTATCAGCAGGAAAACATAACTATCAAGATATTGATTTAGAAGAGTATATGCAATTGCATGATAAAAAAAGTATTTGGGTTACAATTTCTAATTTTTTTATGGATCATCCAATAAATTCTTGGAGGATTATTGCTATTGCTAAAGGGCATCATGGAGGGCTGTGGTTTAGAAAGAAGTAGATTGGATAATGGTGTTGGACTATTATTTATTAGAGAAACCCAACATCCATTTTGGCACTGTCTGTCATCATCTCTGGGTTCCATGGTGGGTCGAAAGTTAGCTCTATTTCTACGTTTTTTATTTTGCCGTCATCTGTGAGGACTTCTATCATGTTTTCCTTTATTACATCGTAAAGAGGGCATCCTATTGTGGTGAGTGTCATGGTTATTTTGATATTTTCATCATCTAGATACTCCGCACCATAAACTAGTCCCATTTCTGTTATGGGAATATTTAATTCAGGGTCAATTACTGCATCTAGTTTTTTGATAATTTCTTTGTCTTTTTGCATAATTTTATAATCTTATAGTATAGATTCCGGACAAATTTATTTGTACATCATTACTATCGTTCTGATGAAAATGATACTTTCCGGAATGACAGATGGGAATAAGGACAACCTTTGCACTTGTCCTGATACCCACAAGGGACGTCACTACATTATGGAGATGGAATTTTACTTCTCAATTTTTTCAAATCCTAATGCTTTTTGGATGGTTTCTAATCCTAGTAGTGCGCATTTTATCCTGCCTAGACCCACTTCTATTCCGAGTATATTTATTATATCATTTTTTGTCATGGCTAACACTTCGTCTGTGGTTTTATTTTTAATCTCATCTGTCATCATTGAGGTTGATGCTTGGGAAATTGCACAACCTTCACCTTCAAACTTTATGTCTTTTATAATACCGTCACTAACATTGATTGTGATACATATTTTATCACCACATGTTGGATTGTTGGCGCAATGCGCATGTGTAGGATTATTAAGTTTGCCACTATTTTGCGGGTTATGATAATGTTCTAAAATTTCTTCTTGATACAAATCCATATAGTTTATATGTAGAGACAGGTTTTGTGCTTGTCCTGATACCCACAAGGGATGTCACTACTATTTTATTATTTTAATATCTTATTCACTTCCTTTAGTCCTATTATTAACTTGTCGATATCTTTTTTGGAATTGTAAATTGAAAAACTTGCCCTTGCTGTAGCTGAGACTTTTAATGTTTCTAGATGTAGCGGCATAGCGCAGTGTTGACCTGCTCGGATTGCTATATTCATTTTTTCATCTAAAATTGTTGCGATATCGTGTGGATGATGATTTTTGAATGTAAAACTAATTGCGCCGGAACGACTGCTAGAGTCTCTGGGTCCGTAAATTGTTATATCATCACCGAAGTTTGATTTTAACTCATCTGTGCAATATTGCAATAACTCCACCTCATGTTCGCGAAGTTCTTGTATGTTGAATGAGTTGATGTAATTTATAGATTCTTGTAGGGCTATAACTCCTGCAATATTGGGTGTACCAGCTTCTAATCTATGAGGCAGTTCTCTGAATGTTGTATTTTGGTGAGTTACCTCTTGTATCATTTCACCACCAGTGAAAAGGGGCTCTAGTTTTTCGAGTTGGTTAGTTTTGCCATAGAGAACTCCTACACCAGTTGGTCCAAATAATTTATGTGCACTGAAAGTTAAGAAATCACAATCAATATCGGCGACATCTACATCTATATGAGCGACTGACTGCGCTGCATCTATGACTATAATTACGTTTGGATTTTTAGCGCGAACTTTTTGGACGATTTCTGCTATAGGATTTATTGTGCCAAGGACATTGGATACATGAGTTAATGTTAGGATTTTTGTATTTGCATCAATTAAGTTTAATAATTTTTCAACGTCAAGTAATCCTTCATTGGTTATTGGGGTAATGCGAAACTCAGCACGACTATTGTGAGCGAGTTGTTGCCAGGGTATGAAGTTCGCGTGGTGTTCTGCTGCGGTTGTGATGATGTTGTCACTGTTTGATATTGTGTGAGATAGTCCATGGGCAACCATATTTAAGCTGGCAGTAGTACCAGATGTGAAAACTATTTCCTGCGTTTTTGCGTTGATGAAATTTGCTGTAAATTCGCGAGAGTTCTCAAATTCTTGAGTTGCTCGTGCACTGATTTTGTATACGCCTCTACCAACATTGGCATTGTAAGAATTATAATACTCAAGTATTTTAGAAGTAACTGTACGGGGCGTAAGTGATGTAGCACAAGAATCGAGATAAACAAGTTGTTCATCTCGTGCAAAAATATCGAAGTCTTTTTTGATTTTGTCTATGTCCATATAGATAACTTTATGTCATTTATTATCAAAAGTCAAAATATTGACAAATAGTGAAATACATGCTTTAATGTAATATAATTCCAATTCGTTATGAGTTGGTCGCTTGATAAATATCAAGTAAGGACAGATTTCTCTCCTGTCAATTTGAGAGAAAGTTATTTTGCAAGGAGGAATATCGTGAATGAAAATGAAAAGTTCCCCAAGAACTTTCTAGGCATAAAAACGATGCAAGCCATAGTTGATTTTTCAAATGCTGAGATGTGTGTAAGGTTACCAATAGTTAAAGGTAAATGTCCAGACATCCGAGAACTAGAGGCGAGTCAACACCCACCAGGCAAGCTGGATTATAATGATGTACCAGCTCGATTTACGGTAGAAGTGGGCTCGAAGTCAAAAATTGTTCTGGAGTTTATGGTGGAGCTAACGGCTGATATGAACAATATGGCAAGTGTCATTGGGTTCATTTCACATACTCAAACTGACAAACTTAGAAAGGTGACTCATAGACTTAGTAGAGTGATGCCAGCAGACTTTAACTTTGACCACTTTGTAGTTGGAGCAAGGTATTCAAGAGTATTAGCTGAAGGTCATGTATTTGTCTATAAGGATTTTTATGAATTGCTAGTTCGGAGTAAAGAGGTTTTGAAATAATCCGAGCTCAATAATTTTTTGATGAGTGTTCAAATCATATATCAAATTAATATGAAAATATTAAGTTGATATATGATTTTTTATTTTGTCATATGGGGATATATGATAGAATATTATAGTATGTTAAATAAAAAAAATAAGTCAAAAATTGATAAAAAATATAAGCTCTTGTGCAATATTAATAACTCAAGTGATGTACGAAAGTTGAGAGGTCAACAGCTTGTGCGACTCAGCGATGAGGTGCGAGATTTTTTGATCGAGAGTGTGGCGCAGACTGGTGGGCACTTTGGTTCAAATTTGGGTGTGGTGGAATTGTCAGTTGCTCTGCATCATGTTTTTGATACACCTAAGGATAAAATAATTTGGGATGTAGGACATCAAGCATATGCTCACAAAGTCCTGACTGGACGTAGAGACCAATTATGCACTATTAGACAAAAGGATGGACTAACACCATTCCCAAAGCGTTCTGAGAGTGAATACGATGCATTTGGTGTAGGTCACAGTGCTACTTCAATAAGTGCGGCCGTTGGGATGGAAAGGGCACATTATACAAAAAAATATCAACCACATGTCACTGCAATAATTGGAGATGGTGCACTTACTGGTGGGATGGCTTTTGAGGCGCTAAATCATGCTGGGGACATCGGTGCTAATGTTCTGGTTATTCTCAATGATAATGAAATGTCTATTTCACCAAATGTTGGTGCAATGCATAAATATTTGACTAGGTTAGTATCTTCAAAAAAGTTTCAACATTTACGTCGTAGCAGTAAAAAGATTTTATCAAAAAATGCTCCAGCAGTACATGAGGTGGCTCGTAGGGTTGAGCTCTCTGCAAAAAATATGATTACGCCAGGAGCGCTGTTTGAAGAATTGGGATTTGAGTATTATGGTCCGATTGATGGACATGACACGAAAGCCCTTATCAAAATTTTAAAAAATATCAAAGATACAAAAGGTCCACGATTGTTACATATAATAACTGAAAAAGGACGAGGATATGAAGGTGCACGTGATGATGCTACGTCGCTGCATGCTGTCAGTCCATTTGATGTGGAAACAGGTGAAAAAATTAGCAAAAGTAAAAGCAAAACATATACTGATGTTTTTGCAGACTGGATTGGCGAGCGAGCAAAAAAAGACATAAAATTGCATGCAATTACTCCTGCCATGTGCGAGGGTTCAGGACTGAAAGAATTTAGAGAAAAATATCCAAAAAGATATCATGATGTAGGAATAGCAGAACAACACGCAGTGACATTTGCTGCGGGACTTGCGTGTGAGGGCAAAAAGCCGATTGTATCAATTTATTCGACATTTCTGCAGAGAGCATATGATCAGTTAATACATGATGTTGCAATTCAAAATTTAGATGTGATGTTCGCAGTTGATAGAGCTGGGATCGTTGGACCCGATGGAGCTACGCATGCAGGCAGTTTTGATTTTTCTTTTCTTAGGTGTGTGCCAAATCTTGTCATTGCAGCACCTGCAGACCTTAGTGAAAGTACAAAAATGTTAGATACTCTATATGATTTTGTGGGTCCTACAGTTTTGAGATATCCACGTGGAGGTGGTGTAGTACAGCTAAGTGCTAATAATACAAAAATTAAAATAGGGAAAGGACGAATATTGAGAACTGGAGCGAAGGTTGCACTTTTGGCATTTGGGGCTATGGTAGAAAAATGTGTAGATATCGCCGATGAGTTGGATGTGACGTTGGTTAATATGCGTTTTGTGAAACCCATGGATGAGAAGTTGATAGATGAAATTGTACAGACGCATAGTATTATTATTACAATAGAAGATAATGCAATTGCAGGAGGTGCAGGAAGTGCTGTGGGTGAATATATTTTGTCAGAAGGACATAATACAAAAGTGAAAATGCTCGGATTACCAGATGAGTTTACTACGCACGGTTCACGAGATGAAGTATTCGATAGCGTAGGATTGTCAGAGGAGAAAATCAAGAAATTTATTCAAAAACAAATAAATGCATAAAATCAAAAAAAAGAAAATAATATTAACAGTAGTGGCAATGGCATTATTTGCTTGGGCTGTATTTTTGTTTAGGATTGATATCGATGAATTAGTGAAGTCATTTGGTGTACAAAATTTATATCTAGTACTCTTTTTGGTTTCAGTCTTATCCAGTACATCTTTTCTCACATCAGCTTCATTTTATGCAGTGTTTTTTGCTTACGTTGGTGCGGGGCTTGACCCTCTAGTTATAAGTGTTATTGGGGGAGTGGGGATGGCAACTGGAGATAGTTTGTTTTTTTTCATCTCACGACATGCGGGGGAAGTTATGAGTATGAGTGGTAGCAGATTGTACAATAAAATGTTCAAATATGTTTCAAAACTCCCTTCATGGGGAGTCTATCTATTTACATATTTATACGCATCATTTGCACCAATTCCAAACGATATTTTAATTATAATGTTGGGAGTATTGAAATTTAAATATTCTAGAATAATTCCAATTCTCATAGTGGGAGATATAACATTATTATTTTTGATTGCAAAGGGGTTTCATCAAGCTTTTTAGATTATGGATAGTATAAGGATAAAGGGTAAAGATATTTCATACATGTTGAAAAGGCGAAGGTATCAGAGGCAAATTAATTTTATTGTACATCAAGACGGATCACTAGTTGTAACTGCACCAAAAATGTGTAGCAAATCTTTTGTACAGAAAGAAATAATAAGAAATGCTGAGTGGATATTAAAACAAGTCGGGAATAGAAATAATAATATTACGATAGAAGATTGTGTGGTGACGTATATGAAAAAATCTCTCAGACCAATTGTGGAGGCAAAGCTTTTGCAATTTAATTCATATTATAATTTCAAATATAATCGTGTTTCAATTCGTCATCAAAAAACTAGATGGGGAAGTTGTAGTTCAGAGGGTAATCTGAATTTTAACTGTAAATTGATGTG
>JAUZSW010850998.1:0-10742 GCA_034780735.1 Hyalogyrina grasslei
TACAATTGGGAACATAACCTCTTGGAACATTATCATACGTACAATCCTGATAGACGATTATTTTATATTCATGAACACGATACGACAAAAGTAAATCAAGCTTTAGTAGCTTTTGATGAGACAAATAATTTTTTTAATCCAATATACAATAAAATGGTAAGGGGTGAATTATATACAGTTATTGCAGATAATTATTTTATAAGGAGAATGAGTTCTTTAGTCTGGGGAATAAATAATCAGGGGATGGGAGATATTATTGATTCCGATGGGGATGGTTATTTAGATACTGAAGAGGATACTGCCGGGTCAGATATCAATGCTTCAGACTCAACACCAGATTCAAGCTCAACAACTATCCGCGCCGACGTCGACCAATCAGGAACCATCAATTCTACCGATGCACTTTTAACTTTAAGAAATTCACTCGGACTAAATATGTCCAGCACAAATTGGCAAGTTTCAGCAACAACAGGAGATGTTAACTGTGATAGTAATTCAAATTCTACAGATGCACTATTAATTCTAAGAAGTTCTTTAGGATTAGATATGAATGGGACAGGGTGGTGTGTAACCTAATTGAGGACTTGCCCCGTCGGATGTGAGGTTCATCACCCGTTTAGGGTGGACTTGGGGCTTAAAAACCTTGCATAAACAACAAAACTATTTCAGAGAAATAGTTTTTTTAATACATTAAGTGTATAATAGAAGTATATTAAAAAACCAACAAAAGGAATAGGATGAAAAAAGTAGTACAAGTATCAATTTTAGGAATATTATTTTTTGGATTTAGCTTACAAGCTCAGGCAGCAACTCCAGCTTTAAACTTTTCTGATTTAACAAATGGCCCATCCTCGGGTCTTAATGATGGACAAGGAGAGGGTGTTATCATTACAATCTGGGGGAGTAATCTAGGACCATTGCAAGGGACATCGACTATCACTATAGGAGGTGCCGCACCCGCACATATTTATTATTGGAAAAATGCAGATGGAAATTTACCTGGCGGTCCTTCAGATCTATATTCAAAACAGAAATTTCAGGAAATTGCTTTTTCAATTCCGGCTTCACTGGGAAATGGAACACATCAAATACAAGTTACTGTCGATGGTGAGGTTTCAAATACACTTCCATTCTTAGTTCGCAATGGTAACATCTATCATGCTATGACTACTGGTTCCGTTGGTGGAGATGGTTCTTATGATTCACCTTGGCTTAGTTGGCGACAGGGTGCACATGGACATATGGCGGCAGGTAGTATATTGTATTTACATAATGGAGTTCAGGATATAGGGACAAACAGTTATATTGTATCTGGCAGAACCGGAACAATTGATAATCAACGGGCTTTAGTAGCTTATCCAAATGCAGCATATTTGATACGACAGGACAACGCCTGTATGGATATGTTTAACTCAGATAGTTATATTGTATCAAAATTAAAATGTGAATCAGGGGCGTACACAATACCTGAAGAAAATAGTATCACTCCACTACCTGGGAATACTGGTGGGACGGGTTTTCAAGGTTCTCCAAATTCACGGGTTATCGCGAATGAAATTACCGATGCTCCTGGCAGGTGCTCATCTGGTTGGGGAGGTGCAATAGTTGCTTCCTGCGGTGGACAAGAAAACTGTGATCCCATATCGAACCTGAAAGTATTCGGTAATTATATCCATGACTGGGGCTGTAATCAGACATCCAAATTTGAACACACAACTTACTTTAGTGTGCGGAATAAAGGGACACTCGATGTAGCTCCGATGGAAGTTGCCTGGAACAGATTGTCAAATAACCATGCTAAACACGGAATACATTTTTATGATGAGACCTATGTTGCTGGTAATGATAACTGTGGTGACATTGTAGGAACAACACGGATACATAGTAACTATGTCGAGGGACAGAGAGGTGCCGGTATTAATATCGGTTCCACGAATACCCACGCAGGGAACACTTGCTGGTCTGCACAGACTGTATTCGATATCTACAACAATGTTGTCAAAGATATTGGCTTAGGTTGGGGCGATGAGAACAATGCCGGAACCGAAATCAATGGTTCCTCAGTACCCATTGGAATACGAGTAAGTGATAATGGTCATGCGGGTATAACCCATATTTACAATAATACAATCTTTGGTGTTTCTGATGACTGGACACCATCAAGCGCTAAATCAGGAATTGCAGTAAACAAATTCAGCCACAATACAGGGTTTGCCACAGTCGATATTAGTAACAATATTATCTACAATACACACCCTATAAATTACATCGGGATAATCGAAGCGGAGAATCCTAATATCACAGGTGCGAATAATCTGTTTTACGGTTCTCCCGGAGGCACGATTGACAGCAGATTAACCGGAAATATAATGGCTAATCCACAATTCATATCTACAACTGATATGAAGCTACAAGTAATTTCACCCGCACGAGATAAGGGTATTACTACAAGTGCAAATAAAGATTTCCTTTCTGTTCTTAGACCTCAAGGGGCAGCTTTTGACATCGGCGCTTACGAATATATAGAATCCGGAGCTACCATCCGTGCCGATGTCGACCAAAACTCCACCATCAATTCCACCGATGCCTTACTAACCCTCAGAAACTCCCTCGGACTAAATATGTCCAGCACCAGTTGGCAAGCTTCAGCAACAACAGGAGATGTTAACTGTGATAGTAATTCAAATTCTACCGATGCATTGTTAATTCTAAGAGAATCCCTAGGATTAGAAATGAGTGGAACAGGGTGGTGTATAAGTTAAATAAGCATTTTAAACTCCCATTTAGGAATGTATAAATTATAAATTAGAAAGTTAAATCTAGAGACATAAAAATAAATTTAACAAAATAAAAAACTATTTCCCTAAAATAGTTTTTTAATACATTAAGTGTATAATAGAGGTATATTAAAAAACTATCAACTAGAATAAAATGCAAAAAATATTACAATTATTAACCTTAGGAATATTTTTACTTAGCGCTGGTCCTGTGCTGGCAACGGATTATTTTGTAGAACAAAAAGGGTCATCAATTGCGAATTTAACAGATGAAGGTGCTAGTGTTTGGGGCAGTGCTACTAACATAAATACACCTTGTAGTGCTGAAACTGCGATGGAAAGAGCTGTAGCTGGAGATACAATTTTTTTTAGAGGTGGAACTTATGAACTTGATGCAAGTAGTATCCCATATTCTGGTGAATCTGGGTACAAAGCAATTCTACAGCCGTCAAATTCAGGAACAGAAAGTGATCCAATTATATTTAAAGCTTACAATGGAGAAACTCCCACACTGAATGGGCATATAACAATGAGAGTATCTGGCATTGCCGATACTGGAACAGACAACAATCATTTAGTAGATAATAATGTTGATTTTGTTGCAGCAGGCGTTGTAAATTGGGACATCCTTAGAACTGTCAGTAAGGCTGGTGGTGCAGCAATAGATTCTGTAACGGCGCATGAAATTATTTTTTTAGGAGGATCCCATAATTCTTTAGACAATTTATCAGTAGGGGATGCTTACGAAATAAGTTATAGATTTATTACTACGCCAATAGGAGTTTGGAGGCAAGAATATATTACTATTGATGGTTTTGATGTCCAATCCAACAATGGTGTTAACGCGGCCAGAATCATAATGAGTAATCATTCAGTTGATTTTAATGGAAGAGGGTTGGTTGTTAAAAATTGTAAAATTTATGGAGGTGACAAAAATATTGTGCATGGCGATAATCGTGAAGGTGTTCGTATTGAAAAAACAGAAGGGGCTATTGTTTCAAATTGTGAAGTGTATGGATTTAATAGTATGGCAAACAATCATAACACAGGTGCCTTTAAAACGTATGATAATAATAATTTATTATTTGAAAACAATGAAGTGTACAACTCTACAAATGGTATGTATATCAAGAGAAGGACAAATGGGGGCATTATAAGAAATAATTACATCCATAATAATTATGAGGGGGTCATAATCACAAGTTATATATCGGCAGAGTATTCAAGTCAGAGAAATATTTTTATTTACAATAATGTTATTGTTTATTCTGAAAATGCTACCATTAGTGACAGTGTTCAGGAGACGTCAGATTCGGATAATATGAGTGTATATAATAATACTTTTTATACAGGAAACGCAAAGGCTGCCTCCATTAGTTTTGGCCCAGGGCGTAAATATTTTTATAATAATATATTAGTTGGACAACCTCGGGATTATGATATGGGACATTTAAAATTTAATTCAAATAATCCGGACAATGGGGGTGTCGCCGTGCGCTTAATGGCAAGTGATCATAATTTATTTAATCCACTTAGCAGCTCAAGTGGTTTGAGATTCAGAACTATAAGGTATAATAATTCTAATGAGCGAGTGGCTACAGATTATACATCTTTAAGTGATTGGCAAACTTCAATTGAACTGGACAATAGTACGAGTCCCGGCGTAAATTCAGTTATAGCAGAGCCATTATTTAGAGATTTTTCTGGAAATATGAATACATTAGATGATTTTCATTTGAGAGCTGACTCCCCATGCGTAGGAGCGGGAAGAGAAGGTTTAAATATTGGAGCTAATATAGATTTGGTAGGAGTTAATGCTGGGGTAGTAACCACTCGTGCCGACGTCGACCAAAACGCCATTATTAATTCTACAGATGCACTTTTAACCTTAAGAAATTCCCTAGGATTAACAATGTCCAGCACAAACTGGCAAGCTTCAGTAACAACAGGAGATACCAACTGTGATAGTAATTCAAATTCTACTGATGCTTTATTAATACTAAGAGATAGCTTAGGATTAGATATGAATGGGACAGGATGGTGTGTTAGTTAATCATGAATTTTAAATTTCAGCCTAGACGGCTGGAAAGTTTAACTCAAAAAACCAACTCCGTTGGTTTTTTATTTTTAAAATGATAGAATAAAGATATGAAAATAGTAAAAGCGTTTAAAAACACAAAAAAAATAGTATACACAGGAGCATTAATGATTATTACACTCTTAATCTCAACTAATCAAGTTAGTGCAAAAGATTTGTATGTATCAACTTTAGGAAATGATTCTGTTACCTATGAAAATAATGACATTAGTCATCCCTGGCTAACTGTTACTCATGCATGGAAAAATGCACACTCTGGTGATTTTGTGTACTTTCGTGCAGGGACATATAATATTGCGGGTAAAATTTCTGGGGTTCATAGTGGAAATATTACATACAAACCCTATAATGATGAAAATGTAATTTGGTCGGCTACTTTTGGAGATACAGTATTTGAGGTGGAGGCCTCTTATATAGCTATTAATGGAATCAATTTATCATGGATGGCTGATTCAGTTGGTGGTGACGATGCTTTTTTTGATGTTGGAGAATTTGGACCAGCCACGCACTTCACAATGAGAAATCTCAGTGGTGTTACAAATGTGGCAGGTGATAATACGGGATTTCTTGTGGCAAAAACTGCAGATTCTGCTTTTTGGTTGGTGGAGAATTGTGAGTTCACTGGGCGAGGCGCGGATACTGGAAATCACAATTCCACGGCACTAATGTCTTTCAGAAGTCAAAATTTTATTATTAGAAATAATACTATCCATGATTTTTATGTCGGCATACATCTGAATAAACATTCTAATTCCGATGGAACTGGTGGTATAGTTGAAAATAATTATATTTATAATACGCACCTAAGTATTAGTACTTGCACAGTAGATACAGTATTTCAAAATAATATTTTATATGGTGGATTTTTAAATACTAGCTGGGACGGTGGTAGTGGAGATTCAAGTGGAAATGACCATACGGGATCAGACAGAAATACATTTGTACACAATACATTTCGAATAGGTTTTCGATTTTTTTACTTAGATAATGACCTAGGTGATAATAATAATTTTCAAAATAATATTTTTCTAGGAGAGAATCAGTTTTGGCCAGACACAGACAGTGCTCCCGTAAATACAAATATACTAAATTATAATTTATACCCTAGCGGGAATGTAATTTTTGAAGGACGAACTCATTATAATTTGGCAGAATGGAGAACTTACTATGAGCAAGATGTAAACAGCATTTCTGGGGCACCAATTTTTGTCGGCGGGTCCAGCCCAACTAATATTGCAGGATTTGCATTAACCCCATCCTCAACTGGTCACAATGCTGCCAACGACGGCACAGATATGGGAGTAAATGTTTCTCTAGTTGGTCCAAGCAACGGAGGCGGAGGTGATACAATCCCCCCAACTCTCATCCAGACAACTCCCATCCCAACTCCAACAACAGACTCCACCCCAGATTACACATTCAATTCCAACGAACCTGGAACAATAACCTACACAGGAGACTGTTCCTCATCCACAACTTCAGCAATAAGCGGAAACAATACTATTACCCTAAACACTTTAGCAGATGGAACATACAGTAACTGTACAATAACAGTAACGGATAGTTCTAATAATATTTCAACTCCATTAACAATTACACCTTTTACAATAACTACTTTCTCAATTCGTGCCGACGTCGACCAAAGCTCCACTATCAATTCTACTGATGCTCTTCTAACTCTCAGAAACTCTTTAGGATTAATAATGTCCAGCACAGATTGGCAGGTCTTAAGTTCTACAGGGGACGCAAATTGTGATGACGTTACTGATTTAGATGATTCCTTATTGATTTTAAGAAGTTCTTTAGGGTTGGATATGAGCGGGACAGGGTGGTGTGTTGATTAGGAATTAAAATTAAAGAATATGAAAAAAATAATAAAAGATCTATTGATTCTAGGAATATTTTTAGGAGTAATAACGTTACAACAGACAGAAAAGGTATTTGCCAATTGGGATAGAACTCCTACAAATATAAATAATAGTACATACTCACAAAATATTCACGCTGTCAGACAACATGATGGCTTGGTGCGAATTGGTAACACAATTTTTGCAGCAACACCGTATCATTCTGGTGGAAGATCGGAAATTTGGAAGTCTACAAACAATGGAGATTCTTGGACGTCAGTGGGATATTATCAAACAATAGATTCTGCCCCAATGATAGTAGGGGGTGACAGTCAGGTATATGCCTTTGGTAGGAGTAATAATCATCTAACAATGATTAAATTTAATGAGCTGAGCACAACTCTTCCATCTCCAGTAAATATAGCGAACATTGGTGACTACAATTACGGAGGATATGTAACAGTGACAGCAACAGTGGATGGAGTGGGTAGATTATTCGTTACTTCCCATGAGACAAGTAGCACATATTCTAGTAGAGATAATATTGTACAAACTGTTTCGGAAGATAACGGGCAGACATGGTCAGTACTAAAAACTTTAAAATTGGCAGATGCTGACGATGGTTGGTACAATGGAAATTGTGCTGTAGCAACTGATAATGATGTACATTGTGTAATGGGATCTTTTCAAGAGAATCCCAGAGAAATTAGGGCTATGCGCTCTACTGATCATGGTAATTCTTATTCAGATGAAGTTTTATTATATTCTGGAGTAATGGCAAATCCACATATTCTAACAAAGGGAGATAATGAAGTTTTTGTTTTTGCTCAATCAGAAGATAATCCTAATCCAGGCAGAGGCCTCGTAATGAATCATTCAGTGAATTCAGGTATTACCTGGAGTGGCTGGGAACTCATTGATGCCACTTGTAATTATTTTGATCCCACAGCAGCAATAGATAATAATGGAAATATCTATGTGGCTGGTCGTCGTGACAACGGAACGGGAGAGACCGGAACTCTTTGTGGAGATAGTAGTCACATGGGAATATTAAAATCAACAGATAATGGTCAAAGCTGGACTGTAGAGCAATGGTTAAATAATATGGAGAGGGCAGGAACACAAACTAAATTAAGATATCAAACGTGGCATACAGGAGGAGGTATTTTAGAATGGATTTGGATGAATGATTTAAGTGGCAATACTCCAATTTTTTATAATAATAATTCAGATATTATAATAGCAGAAGCTGGAAGTTCTGATATCACTCCTCCAATTCTAACCGAAACAACCCCAATCTCAACTCCAACTTCAGATAGTACCCCCGATTACACATTCAATTCCAACGAACCAGGAACAATAACCTACACAGGAGACTGTTCATCATCAACTACCAGTGCCATAAGTGGAAACAACACCATAACTCTAAGTGCTCTAGCAGATGGAACATACAGTAACTGTACAATAATCGTAACAGATGCAGCTAATAATGTGTCGACAGCCCTCGCTATAACGGCATTCACGGTAGATACCACTATAGTTGCAGATATATGCAAAGATCAGACTACACTCACCGGACTGACAACTTGTTTAAAATCACACATACCTGGCAGTGCTTCGGAGGGTTTTGTAATTCCAACAGGGCAAAATATTACTGATTATCACACATTAACTACAGCAGCACTTGGTGGAACCTGCGATGACACTATTATTCCTGCTGGACTGAGTAGTATTTATACAGCTTGGCTCATGGATAAATATTGTGTAATTTCTGAAAAACAGATGTTGAATGGTTGGGGAACTCTTATCATCAACACAATACCTGCTCAGCAAATATCTATGCAAGCGCCTCATCCAAAATATGATACAAACACGTTAGAACAAGCTGCTGCAATCTTTGAAGAAATTGAGGCACACACACTCGTAGTTGCTGGTACACATAGGAATTCAAATGCTATTGAAGGATGTCAGCCTGGGTACAAGATATCGGACGTTGCGCATAATATTAATAATTTTTTCCACGTAGCAACAGAGGAGATCATTAATAACACTAGTGATACAGTGATTCAGTTTCATGGCATGGGCGCAAGCACTTGTTCTGGCGTGGATGCATACATTACTCACGGGACATCAACAGCCCCTACAATAACTGATAAAGCGACAAAAATCAGAAATGCTTTTCGAGCACTTGATGGAAGTGTAACAATTAATGTGCCAGGTGATACACCCACTTGCAATCTCAATGCCACAAGTAATGCAGCGGGTAGATTTATAAATGGTTCTGCAAATGTATGTAGTACAGCGGCAACAAATTATAATGGTAGATTTATCCACATCGAGCAAAAAATTGCACTCAGAAACTCGGCACAATATACTAATTGGTCAGAGGCAATAGTAAGAGCTTATAGTGCCATCCGTGCTGACGTCGACCAAAGCTCTGATATCAATTCCACAGATGCACTTTTAACTCTTAGAAACTCTCTCGGATTAGATATGTCCAGTACAAATTGGCATTCTTCAGATGCAACTGGAGATGCTAACTGTGATGACTCTTCAAATTCTACTGACGCGCTATTAATTCTAAGAAGTTCTTTAGGACTAAAAATGAGTGGGATGGGATGGTGTGTTTATTAAAGAACTACTTTAAGAAAATAGTTTTTTAATAAATTAAGAGTATAATAGAGATATGTTGAAAAATATATGACTCAGGGAAAAAAGTGGGGCATATCTTAATATTATTTATAGAGAAAATAAAATTCTATTTAGAAATGAAAAAGAAATGAAAAAATATTTACATTATCTAAACATATATACAGTATTTAGTGTTAGTATGCTATGTACGTTAGGTATCGCAAGTAATGCAAAGGCAGCGACTTTTGTGGATGACGGAAGTACTGTAAGTGAAATTGTCTTGCCAAGCCCATCGTCTCCGAGAGAGCAAGATGCTGCCAGTGAATTACAGGAGTATTTTCAGAAGATATCAGGCGTAACAGTAGCAATTGTCACAGAGGGGGCACAAACAATGTACCCAATTTATATTGGCAATACAACGGCAGCAAATACAGCTGGTTTAATAACGCAGGTTTCAACACTTGTGGATGATAGTTATATTATTAAAGTTACGCCAACAGAAACTTATTTAATAGGCAAAGACCCTTTGGCTACGGCTTTTTCTATCTATGGAATTTTAGAGGATCACTTAGAGGTGAGATGGTTTATGCCCGGTAATTTAGGGGAATATGTACCAAGTATGTCAAGTATAAGTATTGTAGAACAAACAGAAGTTAAGGAACCATCATTCGCCATGAGAAAAGTTGTCCCTCAGGGAATTTGGGGAAGACGTAATAGAATGAATAGTGGTAATGTGGACAGTACCTATGGAATGAGGATGAATGGTGGCTACCACTCTTGGTTCAGATTTATTCCTTCAACGGAATACTTTGCGGATCATCCAGATTTTTTTGCCATGGTAAATGGAGAAAGGACTGTGCACCTAGAGGTTAACAATTCACATAAAAATCAGCTAGAAACAGGTAACCCAAATTTAGTAGATGAATTTGTCAGTAGAGTTATACAAATGTTTGACGATAATCCAACTGTAGACATTACTTCTATTAGTGCTAACGATGGAGCCGGCTTCTCGGAAAGTGCAGAATCTGTAGCACTAGATGACCCGGCCTATCCTTGTACGGTTGAACAGGTTAATACCAGTACTTGCTACGGAGATAAGAAACAAGGAGTTTTATCGAAAAGAATGTTAACTTTTTATAAAGAAGTTTCTGATAGAGTGCTAGCAGTACATCCCGATAAATATCTTTTGGGAGGGGCATATGCTTTTTATCGTACGCCACCAGAAAATCTTAATATTACTATGCCAAATGGTGCTGTCGCTTACATCACTAGACAAACATGTCAAAACCTGTCTCTAGCTGCTGGTGGTTGTAATGAGATATACACAAGTACAATTGATGGTTGGCTTGAGTATTTTAATAAATTTATGATTTATGAATACTATTGGAA
>JAUZSW010852109.1:0-10703 GCA_034780735.1 Hyalogyrina grasslei
ATGTCCTTGTAGCTCAGTGGATAGAGCGTTTGGTTGCGGTCCAAAAGGTCGTAGGTTCAACTCCTACCAAGGACACAAATGAAAAAACAGCCCTACACTGTAGGGCTGTTTTTGATAAAATGGGATATGTTATGATTTCTTTTTTTCGGAGTTTTTCCGTTGTTTTTCTAATTCTTTGTCAGCCTCCTCTACAGTTTTTTCGATGACTGTTTTTTTGGTATATAAATTCATGAGTGAAAACATGACCATTGCAGCCAAAATAATACCAATTGAATTTAGGATAAACATTGAAAGCGCGCCAGATACAACATCAAGTCGTAACGTTGCAATCCCGATACCAATCGTTGCTAGTGGAGGAACAAGAGCGACTGCAATTGCTGTACCTGGGAGTGCTTCTGATACATCTGGCTTAATGCGAGCGAATGCTGTAGCTGTCCCTGCTATAATGGCGATGAGTAGATATACAATAGATGGTTGGATGCGTGTGAGTATTTCTGCGTTCAGTTCAGTCATAAAATCAGCGCTTGATGTAAAATTCCACAGTAACCATGTAATAACGGCAGAAAGTCCAATCGCGTAGCCAGCTGATTTGAGTAATGTAAAAAAAGATCGTGATATCAAATTACCATCAGCAATGACAATGCCAAGCGCAAGTGAAAGAATAGGAGAGAGAATTGGTGCAATAAGCATCGAAGCAATGATAACAGCTGCATTGTTGATAAGGAGTCCGCACGCCGCCATCAAAACAGAAAGAACAACAAGAAAGAAAAATGATGGGCGGGGCGTTGAATCGTCAATTAAATCTTTAATTGCACTCACTTTATCTCTCTCGGTAATATTGTCAAAAAGTACACTCATAGTATTGTATTATGAAATTATATAATATTAGTATAGCATAAGTGGGGTAAAAACTTGATTTGAAGCATATTTGATGGTACACTGGTTTTTGTACGCTCTTGTCATTTTTGTGAAGACAATAGTTTCATTAAAAAAATAATATAATTATGGAGAGGTGCTAGAGTGGTTGAATAGGGCACCCTGCTAAGGTGTTAGACCTTTACGGGTCTCGAGGGTTCGAATCCCTCTCTCTCCGCAGTTGTTCAAAATCGCTTAAATCTTCGACTTCAGCAATGATATCGTAGGGCTCTTTATAGCTTAAATAAGCGATTTTTTGATTTTCTACAGTAGCGTTCGAAAGTAGTGTTTTTAGTACTTTTTGCTTTTGTGACTTTTCAGACTTTAAAAATTCCTTTTTGGCTCTATGAGCGGTTAAAAAGATATTTTTGAGCTGTTCTAAAGTTGCTTCCTTATTTTCTAAATTAGTCTTTAAATTTGCTATTTGAGCTTTGAGGTCTATTTCTTTTTTATTTAATTCAGCTTCCTTTCGCTTGTAGACGTTTTCAGATACAGAACTAGACAAGAATGTGTCTAAAAGCTTGTCACTCTTTGTAGAGACTAGTTTTAATTCATTTGAGAGGGATTCTATGGCTTTTTGACCATAGCTTTTGTCACTTTCTCTTTTTTCTTTATCAGCAAGATACATAATTTCAATAAATTCTTCATCAAAGTTAAATTTATCAAGGGAAGTGCCGAGTAATTTTTCCACTTTTTCTTCTCGAATAAATTTTTTACGTTGATCACAAATACCTTTTCCATTAGTACAATGATAATATACGTAACCTTTTTGAATTTCTGCGGTAATCATACAACCACATTGTTCACAAGTCATAAGTCCACGATAAGCAAAACTATGTGTTTTTCGTTTGGATCTATTTCTCCCAGTGAAAACAGCCTGTACTTGATCATAAAGTTTTTTAGTAATGAGAGGTTTATGTGTGCCAAGATAATATGTGCCATGCATGTGCATCACTCCATAATAAAAAGTATTTTTTAGTAATACATCCCATCGACTTTTGTGATACTTGTTTCCATTTCGAGAACAAAATCCTTCTTCATACATTTTTGTGGCTAATGCTTTGAGACTAATATCACCAACGGCATATAGTTCAAATCCACGAATAATATATTGTGATGTTTTTTTATCAATAAAAATCTTTCCATTTTTATTTCTATATCCAATCGGTGCAAAATTTGGCCACACACCTTTTTCAAGCTTTGATTTAATTCCACGTTTTACATTATTACTTAGGTCACGCACATATTGATTTGCCATACCAGATTCTACAGCTAATAAAAGAGCATTATCTTCAGGAAAATATGTTCTATCAGATGTAACTATTTCTTTGATGATTTCTTCTTGAAGCATCCATTGCACATGACCAGCATCATAAGGATTTCTGTAAAGACGATCAATTTTCCATGTAATAATTCCATCAGCTTTTCCATCTCGTATGAATTTCATCATTTCATTAAAGACTGGACGTTCAGGTTTTTTTGCTGATTTTGATTCAAAAAATATTTTAACAATATTTAAATTATTGTCTTTTGCTATTTTGTTTGAGAAATTGATTTGATCGTCAATTGATTGGATTTGACGGTCTTCACTTTCTGTAGATTTTCGAGCGTAGATAATATATCGCATGATTTTTTTGTTAGTTCATTATTATACAGGGAAATATCAATTTTTTGCAAATCTATTTCAGGAAAATAGAATTTTGTAATTTGCATACGTCCGATAAATGTATCAAATGCATAAGGATCTGATTTTTCAAATTTAAACTTTTCAAGTAAATCTTTTGTAAAACCATATGCAACAAATAGATCATTAATTACAATAGATTTTTTGAGATTACGTGAGGATAAATAACTTTTTCGACCAAAGGGGATGATTGTTTCTTTGGTCATGTATTTTGTAATATAACCGGCAATACCTTGAGGCTTGCCATAAACTTCTTTTACTTTTACAAAACCTTGTCCCCATAATTTTTCAAGTAACTGTTTTTTGATATGTTTTCTATCAACGAGCATGTGAAAATGTATTCGTTTTGATATTGGTTGTATTTCTGCGATTGCTAGATAACGAAATTCATCGAGTTCTTTTTTAAGCCTTCTTCTAAAATTATCAAAATGTTTTAATGCTATATCATATTGATCAATTTTTACTGGAGTATCATATGTGAGAGTAATAAAAATAGAATCACTAGCAAAATTATTACACACATGTTCAAATACTTTTGTTTTAGAACGAGTAAGAGAAGATAAAAAGCGTCCATTTTCAGCTTTTTTATTTTCAAACTTTTTCTTATTGTGTCTAGGTCTACCAAATTCTTGATTGGGATCATGTGGAGCAACTTCGATAAGTCGCAATACATTTGTGGACAATACAGCTTTACAGTGGGTTACATTTTCAGAGCAAAATGGTCTCATTGGTTTTTGAAATTCATTATAATCATTCATATTTTTTATAATTTAAGTTATTTAATCATTACGTTATATGTTATTGAAGCGAGCCGACCTCCAGAGCTTGTCGTGTGCCTTGCCTACGGCAAGCCCCACATCAATCTCATGGAGGCGAAAATGCATCAAACAACGATGCCATAGAATCTAAGTATTGATCAGCATCTTCATCAGAAATAACCAAATCATAGCGTTCATTGAAGTACGCCTTGAGTCGATCTCTTAAATTTTCACTGTACTTGAATGGCATGAGAAACATGTTGAACATTTACAACATGAGCATACTAAAAAGACATTGACGACAATTGTGGTCAATGTTTGCACCAAGAGCTTCTTGGCTTATTTAAGGTATTTTTTATTAACGGAGACACTACCGATTTTACTTGTGTTGTATTGTAAAAAGTCTATGATTTGTCCATTTGTTTCAAGTTGTATTCTGTTGTTTATTCGTTTACAAGCTCCGCTGTATGGTTGATGAGCGTATTTATCCTTCGCATCATAAATTGCTCCAAATCTCTCATCTGCAATATCTGCATAAAAGAATTCTTGTTGGAGATCATCACCTTTATCAATAAATATGTATGACATAATTTCATGCATCTTATTATTGCCCTCATTTTTAGCGATTAGTATAGAATATTTTCCAATAGTTAAAGTTCTACTTTCGTCATTGTATTTCTTAAACTTCAAATCATCCAAGTCTTGTTTGGTATCTCCAGTTTCAATTTTAGTAAATGGAAGTATTTTTTTATAAAGTTTATTCATAAATTTTAAGTATCTTCTTTTATCTGATTCAGACATTGGATCATCAGGACTAAATGTAGCATAAAGCCAGTCCACATTATCTGGAATATTTTCAATCTGAATTCCTATGTGAATATTATGTAAATTTCGTAGTGGAAATATTGGATTCAACTGTTGAAGAGCATTGCCTTGCATGTCTCTACGTTCATTATGTTTCTTTTTGTCACGCCAAGGTAGGTGGTGTCTTTTATCAGCATTAAGCTTTATTTGTGCATCATTGAGAATATCAGCTTCTTTTTCTATTTGTTCAATAAAGGCAGGGACTTCTATTATTATTTTTACAAAATCAGAAATAACTTGATAGGACTCAAGTGACGTTTGACTATCTTCAAATTTTTGAATTATTTCTTCGAGTTGTTTTTTCATAAAAAAACCTATTAAAAGTAGTAATAATATAATATATCGGTAATCTGGAAGTAAGTCAATGATCTATATAGCAAATAATTGCCTTTTGCGGTAAAGGTAGAACTACGCTATCACTCCGTCTCCACCTTGACCGCAGGCAATGACATGCTCGAAAAACAAATACAGTGGAAAAAGGATTTTCCACCGTACTTGCAAGATGGTGTACCAAGAGGTTATACTATATAGCAAAGAGTTTTTATTTTCAATAATGCAAATCATAGGTACTTATGTCAAATATTAAAAAAGATAATATTAAATTTATTGATCTGTTCGCAGGTATTGGGGGTTTTCATACAGCCCTTTCTAATTTGGGTGGAAAATGTGTTTTTGCTTCTGATATAGATGAAGAATGTAAAAAGACATATGAAGTAAATTACAATATGGATGTTCATGGAGATATAATACAAATTCATGAAAAAAAAATTCCAGATCATAATATCTTATGTGCAGGGTTTCCTTGTCAGCCATTTTCTATTTGTGGAAAGCAGAAAGGGTTTTGTGATGACAGGGGTAACCTTTTTTTTCATATAGTTAGAATCATCAAGAAAAAACAGCCAGACGTAGTTTTTTTGGAAAATGTAAAACATTTAAAGTATCATGATGGTGGTAATACACTGAAGGTTATTTTGAATGAGCTAGAGGAGATAGGTTATAAAACTTCTTGGCAAGTTTTAAATGCTAAAGATTATGGAACAGCACAAAACAGGGAAAGAATTATTATAATAGGAAATAAAAAAAAGAAATTTGATTTTTTAAAATTAGATAAAAGTAAATCAGTTTATTTAAAAGATATTTTGGACAATGAGGGTGTTTTTGAATTTTTGAATAAAGATGAATATACAATAATTGATAAAACTTTGTGGAAAAAACAAAAATCAGGACTTATCTTTTGTGGACATAGAAATAAAGGGATTAGAAAAAAAGGAGTTCGTCCAAACACGGAACATTTATCTAGGGTACACAAACAACCAAATAGAATTTATCACATTAATGGAACTCATCCAACGATTCCATCGCAAGAAACAGCTGGCAGGTTTTGGATTTATGATGATGAAAAAGTTAGAAAATTGACAATAAATGAATGTTTTAAATTAATGGGATTTCCAAAAAGTTTTAAAAGAATTAGCACAAATGGAAAACTGTATAATCAAATAGGGAATTCCGTTTCTATTCCAATGATACAGACCGTTGGACGAGAAATTATTAATCAATATTTTAAGCAATAATTACATAAATCATGAATCAGGATAATTTATATAGTCGTGCAGAAGAAGTTCTAGAGGATTTATTATTACAATCAGATACTTTACTAAATGATCATGATAATTTAGTTGTACCAAGCTCATTGTCAAAAGAAGAAGTGCAAAATTTAGATATAATAATCGAAACTTGTGAACAGAGAAAGGCAGTTCTTACTGTTTTGATTACTTTATTATCTTACAAAATTGTTAGTCCTACACAAGATGTCAGGCAACATCAGGTGGATATGGAGGGTGGATTTTCTGGGAGAACTTATGATACTAAAATCATTACACCTTTCATGAAAGAAAAAAAATTTCCTGCAATGATGGAGAGCGGTTGGCTCACTCGTTCATTTGAACAAAATAGACCATACAACTCAGAGTATCCAGGAAAAATTACACCGAAACGTACTAAGAATGCATTTTTGGAAGCATTAGCTTTTATTGAAGAGCAAGGAGCTTCAGCAAATGATTATTTAATTTATTTGTTTCAAAAACTTATAATTTATCGGAAAGAACATCAAATAACTCTAATTACAAAGCCGTTAAAAGATAGAAAAATATCAATTGAGGAAATTATTAGGGTTTTAAATAGTCATTTTGAATTATCTTCAGAAGTTGGAAAATCTAGACTTCCTGTACTTGCAATTTATGCAATCTATGAGTGCATTGTGTCAGAGTTGAGTCGTTATAATGAAAAAAGATTACAGAGCTTAGAATCTCATACATCAGCAGATGCTCGTTCTGGAGAAATTGGTGATGTTGATGTTTTAAATAATGATGGGACTCCTTTTGAGGGAGTAGAAATAAAGTATGGCAAGCAAATTACCGCACAAATGATAAAAGATGCTTATGAAAAATTTAAGATTCATCAAGTTAATAGATACTATTTACTTTCTACTGTAGCAAGTAGTGAGGAGGAAAAAATAAAAATAAATATAACAATAAATGAGATATCACAGAAACATGGATGCCAGGTGATTGTAAATGGAATTTTACAAACAATAAAATATTATCTGCGTTTGATAAATGATACAGATAAATTCATAGAAAAGTATGCTAATTATGTTGAAGTAGATGATGTTATAAAGTTGGAACATAAACATATTTGGAATGAATTAATGAATAATAAATAATTGTAAAATATTATTATGAGTGATTTAGTTATAAAAATTAATAAATTAAGAAAAATAGAAAGTTTTCTGCAGATTAATTATACAAAGGGGTTTAAATATGTTGATAAAGCTGGTGAGTTTTTGAATAATTTATACGATGAAGAAGATATTCCAGATTATTCAATGACTCCAAATGGGATGGTTGTTAAACTTGATCAAAAAATACAATTAAAAGCTTCTCCTGTACATTTTTGGATGAATTTTACAGAGCCAGACTCCTTTGATTTTCAGACTAGGGAATTCATGAAGGTAGCTGAACTTGTAAATGAGTTGTTTACGCCGAAGTCTTACACGAGAGTTGGCTGGAGAAGTCAGCTAATTTATGATTGTGGAGGGACATATCCAAGTATTGTTTCTGCAAATTTTTTAGAAGAAGCAAATCTTGATGAAATCACCTTTGCAAAAGAGATATCAAATTTTGATTTAAAAATTAGTGTTTCAAAATTAATTGAGAAAGAGAGTAATTCCAAGATAATACTTTTTGATATAGACATTTTTATTAAGGATGAGATCGCAAGAGATGATTTTACAAAAATAAATAGCTGGTTTTCAGAAATGGAAGAAGTTTATAAATCAGAGGAATTGTTGAAAATAATAAATGAAGTATTAACTTAGTATTTATGAAAAATGATTGGAAGACAGAAATCATCAAAAAACTACCATGGTCTGCAACATTTTTGTTAGCATCATTTATTTTTTTTAAGTGGACAGATAATGATATCGTTGCTTGGATTTGTTTTATTGTATCAATAATAGCTTTATTTTTAGTTATTCGTTTTGAGTACTATGAAAAAATAATAGACAGACAAGAAAAACAAATTAAGCAATATAGTAAGGGAGCATTAGAAGCACACACTACAGCATCAAAAACTATTTCCGAAATGAATACATCAGCATCTTCATATCTTGATAAATATAAAAAACCTTCAGATGATCAAACAGATGCTAAATAATTATGTTATATTTATCAAAAAAGTTCTAACATCGTCCCAACCTCTCCGCATTTGCAAAAATACACAATGAAATGTGTGTTTTTTGTTTTGAAAATAATATTTAAATTTGCTTCGTCCCCACCTTGACTGCAGGCAAATAATTTGCAAAAAAATAATTATGGCAGAAAATCTTATTTTCTGCCGTTTGCATGGCAGTAAATAGAGGATTATAATTTATATTGTATGAATATTTAATATACTTTTTAAACTTAATAATATGCTAAAGAAAATTAGACTGATTGAAAATATTGGAAAATTTGTTAAATCTAGAAGTGCTGGTTGCGAGTTTAAAGAAAAAAATGTTATTTTTGCGCTCAACGCGAATGGTAAAAGTACATTAACAGATATATTACGATCTGCTAAAACAAAAAATAATGAAATTTTGATTGGTCGCAAAACATTTGGAGCTACAAATAACAAAAAGGTGGAAATTGATTTTGAGATTGAGGAAGGTGTATCTAAAGCAGTTTTTCAAAATCGTGCTTGGAATGATTTTGAAGCTCCAATTGAAATATTTGATGGTAAATTTATTGCTGAAAATATTTTTCAAGGTGAAAATATTTCTTTTGATCAGCAAAAAAATCTAAATACAATTATTATTGGAGAAGAGGGACAAAAAATAAATGAGAAGATCAATTCTTTACAAGAAACAAGCGATTATTTAAAAAAACAAAAAACTGCACAAACAAAAATACTTTCTTCCTATTTTCCTAATGTAGATTTTAAATCTTTTGAAGTTCTAAAAAAAGATGATGATATTGATAAAAAAATAGAGGAAAAAGAAAGAGAGATTGATTTAAAAAAACAGGAGGTTAGGGTGATAGAAACAATAGAGGGAAATATTGAAAGTATCTCTGGTATTAATTTTCCAGAAAGAGATGCGTTTAAAAAGACTCTTGATATTAAGTAAAATGAGATTAAAGAGCATATAAAAAATCATTTTTCAAATACAGATAATGCCGATAATTTCTTAAAAGAGGGGCTTGAGTTCCTTAAAGATAAAGAGAACGATGAAACTGCTAGATTATGTGTTTTTTGTGGACAAAAATTAAGTGATGATGCTGAAGGATTAATTTCGCTATATAGTTCTTTTTTTAAAGGTGGATATGAAGAAATTCAAGCGGAAATAAGTAAAGCATCCAGAGACTTTAGTAAAATAAATTTAGAAGCTATTCTACAAGGTGTTTTAACTGATGTTAAATCTTGGGGATGTGATATTGAACTAGATGAAGAAAAGATAGTGAATCTATTAAAGTTAAAGTTAGAGTTTGAAGATGAAATTGAAAAGAAAAAAGATTTGAACTATATTATTAATTTGAATTCTTTTGATGAAATTCTTTTTGAAATTGAAAATATTGTCAAAGATTTGAAAAAGTTAAAAAAAGAAGTCGTTAAGGAACTTTCTGGAAAAGAGCTCGATGACTTAAGAAATGAAAAAGAAAAACTCCAAATGATAAAAGAAAGATATGAGAGTAAGTGGATTAAATTTTGTGAAGAATCAATTGAAAATAATGAAAAATCAGAAGCAGTAAGAAAAGAAAGGGATGAAAAAAGAACAGAATTAAATGCTTACTCTGAAAAAGTTTTCGATACACATGGGAAAGTCATAAATGAACTTTGTCGAGAAATGGGGGCTGACTTTGAAATTGTAGATTTTTTTCCATTAAAAAAAGTTATTGGAAGAGCTGAAAGAATTTTTGCAATTCAATTTTTTGGAGAACATAAGGTTGATGTTGATGTTAGCGATGAGTCTGTTCCAAATTTTAAAAATACATTGAGCGAGAGTGATAAAAGAATATTAGCTTTTGCATTTTTTATTTCGCTTCTTCGCCATGATCGAGGTTTAGGACAAAAAATAATTGTTTTGGATGATCCTATGACAAGTTTTGATCGTGAACGGCAGAGAAAAACTATACAAATAATAAATAATATTTCATGTAAATATAATGACGGTAGTTCAGATGTTATTTTGAAGCCAAATCAGACAATTATATTAACACATGAAGCTCTGTTTGCTAAAGAATTAGAGAGAGTTATGGAGGATGTTTGTACATTGAAAATTACACAACGCATTATTGATGAACAAAAATGTAGTTCGATCACAAGAGCTGTATTTGAAGATGATTTTCCTACGGACGAGATTTTACATAAGATTTCATCATTGAGAGAAATTTTGAGCTCTGAAAATTTTAGCACTTCCTTTGAAAAAGATTGTCGAATTATTTTGGAAAATATTTTTAAACGAAAATACAGTATTGATTTAGAAGATGTTATTAATGAAAAAAAGAGCATTAGAACATTTGTCGATGTACTTAAAGAAAAAAGCGTTGGTGGTTTTGATGATGATGAAAAATATCAAGAATTTGTTCAGTTATGTAATGATTTAAATATCGAAATGCATGATACTTCTAGGGAAGCATCTAATGGGGATAAGAAGTCTGTATTAAATGATTTTTTTGAATGCTTAAGGGAAATATAGCATTAAGCATGTGATTTCATCAAAAAAGTTCCAATATCGTCCCATGCTCCCCGCACATATAAGAAGTGTTTATTCAAGGTTTTTGTATAAGGAAGGATTAAGATGACGCTGATAGCAAACTTGACAACTGATAGATTTTAATGTATAATGAAGTATTGTAGCATTTGTAGCATTTGTAGCATTGTAGTTATTTAAATTTAAAATAGAAAAGGAGACAATTAATCATGGAAATGAATGTAGTTAGTGATGG
>JAUZSW010853220.1:0-10695 GCA_034780735.1 Hyalogyrina grasslei
TTGACGCATTAGCGGCGATTCTACCTTGTCCATAAGTGCTAGATAGCTGTTTTGTCGTAGCAGGATCATACCAAAGCCTGGTTCATTCATCAGGTTTGATGCGCTTACACTATTCATATTGACTAACGATATTATTTATGATTTCAAAGATTAAGCTGTGGAATACACGTTTGTGCCTGAATATATTGGATTGGTGCATCGACAAAAAGCGCCTACATATTTTGACATACGATATAAAAAGCATTTACCACTGTTATTGTGGCAAATGCTTTAGTGTTTTAGATAGGATTAATAACCAAACCAGGTAGAGATTGTTTCGGCAATATATTTCATATCATTGGGTAATTGGTTTTGCCATATTTCTAAATATTCCTCTAACGTGATATCAGCACCAAAATCTCCAATATTCAAGTATCTTATCGAGCTCCAACGTTCTGGAGATTCATTAAAGAATTCGAATACCTTGTTAGCAACAACTCCAATCTTTTCTCGTTTCTGTCCACCGTGACCGGCATTCGGGCTAGCCCTTAATCCAGCTCCCTCACTTAGATACCACTCAGCTAGCGTCTCACCTTTTTGTAATTGGCGGGTTTCTCTATTGACGAGATTTAGATAATATTTTTCAAAATTAGAAGCATAGTTTTCTGTTCCCGGAAACGCCGGAGCTATTTTCCATACCCCTGCCATGTCTTTAAGTGTTCGCAAAGATGCGGCCTCGCTAAATACCTCTTCAAACCACTGGTTAGCATCTCGAGGTGTATTACCATAATTGCCTATGGCATGCGTCAACTCATGCGAAAATTGGTATGTGAATTGGTTCCATATATTTCCACCTACATCTAAATCAATAAAATATTCATTATTGTCGCCTCTTTTATGTAAAATTACTGGACCATTTGCAGTTCTGTTACTAAGAATGACTGGGTCCAACTTAACCCCAGGGAATCTTAAAAGCAGAACTTTTCCAACATATGATGCTAACGTTTTAACATCATCTAAACTTGCACCATCCCAATTACCTTTACTTTTAGGAAAAATCTTAAGGTCTGAATTAACACTCTCCGTTTCAACAGCAAAGTTAGAGTAATCCGTTTCTAAAAGATAAGCGTAACTACCATCGCGATAACGTTCATATATCCCAACTTTCCATTTGTAATTACCATTCACAAGTATCTTGCTATAGGAACACTGTCCACTCTTACAGTTATTCTTGGGCGATAAAGCCTGAAATGCCACCGTATCATCAGTCGTTGCATCGATTATCTTGATCGTATAGCTCCAGCTTTTAACGTTATCAGGCACCTTTCCTTTGATGACATCCCACTTAAAAGTTGTGGTACTGGTATCAACAATACCGTCTTCATGAGGTGATTTTAAGACGATTTTATCTGCGGTCATACCAGCATCAACAGTAAAGCTCAATATATTGCTCTCAGGACCGTAACCATTGTCTGTGGTCATCACTTTCCAGAATCCTCCGGAGCCATGTGCAAACATTGCTTTGGGATGCGTATAGGTACAGGTTCCTTTACCAGAAGCACATTCTGCCCTCTTGGCTCCAACAACATTCCATACCCTTAATTCACCGGTCGCATCTCTGGCGTAGACGGCATAACTATTCGCCCCGGGTACTGCCTTCCAGTTAAACGTTGGTTGCTCATTATGAATTATGCCCGATGGAGACAACGCAGTGGGCGCGCTTGAAGCGTAAGCATTCGAAATCGCGCTAGCTAAAATTAACAATGTTACTGATATTATTCGCTTCATTTTTGTATCCTCTTTAGCTGGTGTTTATTAATAATCTTCATAAGGGTTAAACTACCTATAAATAAAAATTCAACCCACATCAGTCAATCACTCATAAAAGGTATCATTTATAAGTTATTGTTTGAGCTATCCAATAGAACAGAAATCAAGTATCCAGATAAATAGTTAGCCTCCGCCAAGAGCGGGTTTGATATATCCCCTGAAAATAGCGATTACAATTGCCTGAGCTGTATTTCTTGCCCCGAGTTTCCTCATTGAATTCTTACAGTGAAACTTGACCGTACTTTCTGAAATAAAGAGATTTGATGCGGTTTGAGCGGCGGTTTTTCCATCCGCTAGCCAGCATAAACAGTCCTTTTCACGAGAAGTTAATTTATCGTTAGCATCCGATTTTTCAAATGCAAGGATTTTAATCAGCGCCTGATTTGCATAATTCCCCAGATAAGATATATAAGGTTTAATTGATTGAAGATGTTTTATACTTCTAGCACCGAGGTTCGTATCAGCATTCATAATTAAACTAAAAATACCGCTGACACTCAGGGGCATGAAAAATGGAACCGTAATTCCACATCGAATACCATTTTCATACGCATCTAACATCATTGCCTTTGACGTGTTCGGAAGGTTTTGTAAATAGTGGCTATCTATAGTCCATGAGACGGGCAACATTGTAGCTGCACACTCCTTTATCCTAGGGTCTATAACCTGATATTTATGTGCAATATACGTTTTTACCCAGTCTTCTTCGGCATTAGACAATATAAAATAATCAGTATTATGAAAGTCTCGAGAACACAATATTCCACATGAAAAATAGGACACATCAAGTTCCTCTGCCACCTTGGTACATACACTTGAAAGCTGCTTTATAGATTCTATTTCTGTTAGTTCCCCGGCATACTTATTTAAACGTTCTATCGGGAAATTAAATTTACTGCTGTTAATCCTTGTCATAAAAATATCCTTCTCTGATAACGATTAGCTACCTATATATCCTTTAACCCCATTTTTAGACTCCGGTAGATCCACTCTTCGGGTTCTTATAGGATTTCTTAGATAATTGGTATAACGCATTAGTGAGAGGAAAGTTGTAGCTTTGTATAGAATTATTCGAATGTTTATAATTCGTTTAAGCTCGATTATCAAATCGTAAACTTCTCTAGAAGATTTGATTACTTCAATTGGATCGGTGGGCACCTCCCTCCTTTGTGGGCATGACATCGCTCCTTGTGGCACTCAAAGATCCAGATAAAGATAGCTCGCGGACTACTTCGGAAGCTAAGAATAGCCAGGCATCTGGTTTAGAACGATTACGTGTTAAATCCCGATAATTCAATATAGGCGTTCTGCTGCGGTTAGCTTTGTTAGATACTGCCAACAGTAGCGTGGGCTTTCCAGCACGAAATCGGAATGTTTCTCTTAGGAACTTTGGACCTTCATCAGTGCGCACCCACGTAGCGGGTAACCGTTCGTCGGCTTGTTCGGCATATATTCCGCCTTTATACGAAAGTAGGCAGAGAGTCCTGCCTCATTCACCGCGGTTTTCTCTACTAACGCTGCAAACTTATCCGCAAGCACCTTACCACTGACATGCCATACTCATTAAAAAGATCACAATCTAAAAAATAATTAGTTAATTAGCTTCTGAAATTCTATACTTTTTTATAGGTATATTATCTCTGTTCTAGTGATATTATTTAGCTGTATTTACATTCAGTAAATACTTTTAATGATCAATCAAATAAGGAGATACATCATGGAATTAAAAGTAATTGTTCTAGCCTCCCTAGTTTCTTTAGGAGGAACATCATTACAGGCCGACGATACTAATACGCCTGAAATATTGTCATCTGTCTCATCTAGTTCACTACAGAATATGACTAAAGAAGACTCCGCTAGTACTAGGGGGGAATATATATACTGCGGTAATTATACTGGTTGTAGTTATGTAGCATCACCCTATCGTATTAACGAATATCGTCGTTCAGGACCTGGATATTATGAGAGCTTAAAATATGCCGGTTTTAGATGGAATGCGCCTGGGAGGTGGTATCACGGGTATTATGCTGCACGTTAGATAAAACATAGAGGAATGTAGTACCCACTAAATTATCTTGGTGGGTACTACTAATATACCACTTTACATGGATATGCGTCGGCAATGAACTTCAATAGATGTAACACTAATAGTATTATTTTTATTGCACTATTTTCTTGTATTTCAAATTTTGACTTGAAAGCAATGGAATTAAACTCACAAAGTTCAGACATATCTGGACCAATCCACGATACTATGAACACTTCATCCGGTGCCTCTTTAGCCTCAATAAAAGGAGAACCTCAGACGATAGGCGAAGAACCTTCAAATGAAACTAGCCATGACCTAAGCCGCCTATTCCTTCGCGATTCAGAAGTTCTACTTAAGCCTAAGGAAATTCAGCTATCCGTTGGATTTAACTATAGTACGGATGAAAGTCAACGAAGTTTTAGGATAAATCGTAGTCGTAGTATTTCTATACCATTGAGTATCAGCTATGGTTGGACACAAAAACTTGAACTAAATGCTTCACTCCCAATATCGTACAATGAAAACGAAATAATTTCTCCAACCAATGTAAGTAAGAGTAGTGATTCAGGTGTTGGAGATATGACACTTGGAGTGTCCTACAAACTAAAAACAGAATCCGAATCATTACCTTCAATCACTGCTTCTTTAAATGTTACGACACCCACAGGGGAGACTACCAGTCCTGAAAATTTAGACGGACTCTCCTCCGGAACTGGCTTTTGGGGGTTTTCAACAACGTTAAACCTCTCTAAAACAATTGACCCCGCTATCGTATTTTTTAACATCGGCTATCAGCATGTTGTTGGTGATGATCAGTTTGGATCCCACATTCAACCCGGCGACAGTCTAAGTTATGGCTTTGGGGCGGGCTTCTCTGTTAACAGCGCCGTTGCGTTTTCAGCTCGCATCTCAGGAAGTTATCAAAAAGACACCGAATTAGATAAGGAACGAGTACGAGGAACAAGCTCTGAACCGGTTGTAATGATTGGGAGCATGTCTTATAAGATTGCAAATACCAAGCGTCTTGAAACCACTTTCGATCTAGGCGCTTCTGAAAGCGCCAATGATGTAGGAATGGGATTATCATATATATGGAATTTCTAATGATTACGTTAAATCCAGGGAACCACGTATTCGACCTCTCAATAATGATCTTAATTCTTCTACTGTCGTCCGGATGTGCCGGTCGACTGCCTCTATTGAGTAACGCAGGATATCCGATAGACAATCCAACCACATCAATAAGTAGCTGGAAGGAACTAAATCAACAAAATATTATTATGCAGCGCTTTGATTATTCATGTGGAGCAGCTTCACTTGCTACACTAATAAAGTATTACTTTCATGAAGATATTTCTGAGAAACAACTGCTAGATCATATAGAAAATTATTTTAATAAAAAAGAATATAAGCGTATTGAAGAATTAGGTCTTTCATTTCTTGAGTTAGAAAAGATTAGCCAGTCATTAGGATATCAATCGGCTAATGTTCGTTTAGAAATTCCTGCTCTATTGCAGTTGTCAGGCCCTGTTATTGTTTTTCTACAAAAAACTCAGTATAGACATTTTGCAGTATTAAGAGGAATAAAAGAAGACAGGGTGTTTCTGGCAGATCCAAGTCGTGGAAATATCATACAACCTATTCAAGATTTTTTACGCGAGTGGAAAGGAGAAACATTTATTTTAGGAAAAAATGGATTTGGAACACCAAACAAACATTCATTAGCCATATTGCATGGAAAATCTTTTCGGAATGAACTGAAGCTTCTCCGTCAACCTTTACTGCCCCATCAGAAAACAGGAAGAGTGAGGTTACAGTGAATACTCTACTAAAAATCACTATTGGTTTTCTAGCTATCCATTGTATTTTTCTTTCTACTCCATCACAGGCCGAGACCATATATCCTACTAAAATAAATTCCTCTTCTATTCTTAATGGAGTTAACAAAACAACCAAGCTTCGACCTGAATTAAAAAATAAAAAACAAAGATTCTCCGATCGAAGAACAAACTACCTTCCATCGAAGTTTATTAAAAAAAATACTATAAGTAATCAATCGATAGTAATCGATGCTATCGCGAAAGGTAACCCAAAAATCCTTTTAGATGACTTATTAAATCTTGGGCTGGGTTCACCTTCTATCAATGGCCGTATTATTTCGGGTATTATTCCACTTGACTCGTTACAAAAAATGGATACCCTTAAATCATTAAATGAGGTAAGACCTAGTCGTATTATAACATCGCAAGGATCATCTGTTTCAAAGGGAGATCATTCTCAGAAATCTGATATCGCACGTCATGTTTTTAATGTCGATGGTAATGGAATAACCATCGGTATAATTTCCGATAGTTTTGATTGTTTAGGCGGTGCCTTATCTGATAAGCACAGCAAGGATCTGCCTGAAAATATACTTATAATTGAGGAAGCCTTAGAGTGCACGGATAAATTGGATGAAGGCCGAGCTTTAATGCAAATCATTCATGACGTCGCGCCCGGTGCTAAACTCATTTTTCATAGTGGTTCAAATGGTCTTGCAAATACAGCCAATGCTATCTTGAAATTAGCATTCGAATATAACGTAGATATTATTATAGATGACTTTAAATCCTTTTCCTCCAATTTTTTTCAGGAAGATCCTATCTCACAAGCAGTCAATAGGGTTGTAAAAGCCGGGGTCAGCTACGTGACGGCGGCAGGAAATAGCGGAAGAAATTCGTATCAAAGCGCCTATAACGAATTTACCGACACTGCCTTTGATGTCAATGCGCATGATTTTAACCCTAGCTCTAACGTTGATATTTTTCAGCGTATTAACGTACCTGAAGGTGTTGGTTTTAACCTGCTTCTTCAGTGGGATTCTCCCGCCTATTCAATTAGTGGGGAACCTGGCGCCCAAACTGATCTTGATATTTTTATATTTAACGAATCTCACACGCAAATCCTAGCTTCGTCAACCTTTGGGAATATTGGCAGAGACCCTGTTGAACTCATTAATTTTTTTAACCCTGAAGATTCTGGCAGTAGCAAATTTGACTTAATGATTACAAAGGCAAGTGGAGAATCACCTGGCTTATTTAAATACATTATACTCAATAGTATCGAAGGGATTATTTCTGAATATCAAACGGACAGCAGCGGCCTATTTGGACACGCTAATTCTGAATCCTCCCTAACGATAGGTGCAACCAACTATTTAGAAACACCTGAATTTGGCGTATCTCCCCCTTTATTACAATCATACTCTTCGGCTGGCGGCACCTCTTTAGTTTTTAATTCGGATGGGACAATTATAAGTAATCCTTCTATTCCTCAGAAGCCAGACGTAGTCGCACCTGACAACGTAAATACAACTTTTTTCGGCGATACGGACACGGACAATGATGGAAAACCGAATATTTCGGGTAGTTCCGCCGCTGCTCCACATGCCGCTGGTGTAGTCGCTCTACTACTTGAAAGCAACCCTGAGTTACAACCCGTAGACATTAGACAGATACTACAAACTACTTCTATCGACATCATTCAGCGAAATAGTGAGGATGATATCAAAACAGATACGGGAGCTGGTTTTGATTTTGATAGCGGATATGGCTTAATAAATGCTGAACTTGCTGTCGATATGGCAAGAAATTTTCAAGCCTCCACTCCAGAAAAAAATGATGGTAAACCAAATGAAATTATAGTTCATGATATTAATCAGACTGGAGGCGGCATAGTAAATCTACTTTCTCTAATGATTTTTTCTATTCTTTTATTAATTAAAAAAATAAACAACATAAGCAAAAAGTTGGCACTACCATGAGGTTGTAGTCGCTCATCAACATCTATGCACTCTGAATGGAGCTTCTCATACGCGAAAGGTATATCACTTGCCTTCAAAGCAATATAAATGACGAACCTTGCTGCATTCCACCGCCCCCCCTCCTCTATCGGTCCACTTACTATTTGTAGCGTGAATAAGGCCAAACATCCCGGATTTATCTGAGGACGCACTACTCCAATTGTTACATGTCATTGACGCACAATCTTTACAATTCCCAGAGGGACTTGAACCTGTCCATACATCGCCAGAATCGTAAATGCCCTGCTCCGTCTGAGTAATTGAAGTAAGGATAGAACCATCCAAAAGACCTTCTTTTGTCATAGCAACTACCATTCCATCCGGCCTGGCCCAGGGACCTTCACCCTGAAGACGGTCAACCGCTGCTTCGGTCGAATCTGACAGCCACGGGATGAATTTGTCTGGGTTTTTAAAGTTTGCCTTCCTCGCAAGATTCTCGCAGATTTGTTTGCCCGCAAGTGCCCCTGATTGACCACCCGCCTGTTCCCAACTGGAAAGATCACCCGTACCCGAGCTTGAGGTGAAGAACGCTTTTTTTGCATCCTTTATTTTATACTCAGGTAACACTGGATTATCCAGGGAAGCTGGCGGGTTACCGGGAGAAACCTGAAAACAGTAAAGACTCGCGAGCTTTTCATCACAGCGGGTGTTCGTGGAGCTTGTCCACCGATAAACGGTTTCATTGCCACGTCCATTGACAGAGAAAACATTGCTATTATTTGAAGTCCAGTTTTTACAGCTACTATCACTACCATTGGCAGATTCGTTTAGCGTGCCGTCTTGATCTGTAGCGGTCCATACTGACAATTCACGCTCACTATAGTTTTTCGCAAACTCATCAAGCTGAAGCGCATTAAGTGCCTTACCATCAACAAGCTCCTTGAAACTCCAAGCAAAAGGAAGCTCATCGGTACGAACGTACACCCCGGAAATAAAATCATCGGTATTACAGGTTTCACTGCCTTTCTTGCCGCTCAGCCCTGCGACACGGCAATAAGCGTCATTATTATCATCGGACAACCAGGCGCGAAAGATTCCATTTAAAGCGGCTGAATCGGCTTTCGCCTGGCAGATAGTATCGCCAGCTAAAATCCCAAGCTTCCCTCCAGCATCGGCCCAGGTAGAAAGATTTGCTGTCCCTTGGGATGAAGTTATAAAGACCCGGCGAAGCTGCGGTTTATCCATTTTCTCAGCAGGATTTGTCGGAGCATTAAGACTAAGCTCAGTCAGATTGGAGTATTTATCCCCATCGTCATCAGGATATTCATATTCAGTGCCGCTAAAATCTATGATTTGGGACGCGCCACGATAGTCGACTTGCTGCTCGGATTCGGCGAGCAAGAAGCCGTCTGAGAAAAACCTGACAATAACCGTATACTTACCCACAGGCAGGGGCGGGAATGAACCGATGGCCTGCTCATCATTCATTGCAAGAGTAATTTCTACGCCAAGCTCTGGAATGATTGCCATTGCCGTCACTCCAGCGGGTAGCACACGGGGGTCGAGCCCTTTTGGGAGTGCAATCGAACTGTCAGACTCAGCGGGTACCTCAGGGTCAGCGCCACAACCCGATAGACTTACTGCGAATACCCCGGCCCAAATTATTAGTATGAGAGTGTCCTTCACAGTCTTAGGGCACCGGTGCCACAACTGTTAACCCTTCGGAACCATCTCCATTCACCGCAGTTCCCGACGAATCGCTACCGCTGCGACCGCCAGCCACTGCCCCAGCTGCGACGACTCCGGCAGCTACCCACCACCAATTTATTTTGCTGCTGACTGGGATAGAGCGCTCACTTTCAATCACGGCAGTGTGTGGATGGCTGGGGAATGGTTGCTGAGAAATATTACCCTCAGCATCAGTAGCTTCAACAAAATACGCGACGCCCGGCGCCATAACCATCGTTGCAGGAATAGACGCTGAATACACTTGAGTGGCAGTATTCTTTGTCATTGGAGTGGATAAAAATTCATCGGAAGAGTCTAATGATCGATAGCGTAATGACACCTGCTTTACACGCTGATTGTCAGTAACGGTGGCTGAAACAGATATCGGCATGCCTTGCTGATGAGATCCCAAGTCGAGCGACAACCTCACCACTGGGGCCACTAGATCTGTTTCTGCCGCATAAAGCACGACAGGACGTAACACACTTGCAAATTGTAGCGCCCCGATAATTAGCACTACCACGCAACGGTTCAACAATTTTCCAGTCCTCTTAATGCAGATCAAAAGTCAGGTGGCTCCATTTTGGGGATGGAACAACTCGGTTACCTTCTTCATTAATGGCTTCTGAAACCACCATATCCAGAGTTTTCCCTTGCCCCGATAGAACCAGTGAACGCGAAATTCGCGTGGGCTGCAAAGTTATCACGGGGTATATCTCAAATAAACTGCTGACTAGTTTTTCCTGCTCTGCAGTCAGCCTGACATGCTGCTTGATACTCGCCATGGATTGCCTCTGGAAAGCAGCCTGAATGGCAGCAATGGTTTCATTTCCCGGTGTCGCCTTGTTGGCAGCGACAGGAGCTGCTGAAGCAAGCCGAAGCTGCGAACCTATATCGCAACCAGAAAAGCAAAAACGCGGGACGGGTGAGCTGGAGACCCAAGGCTTCTGGTTACCTTGCGTTGCAGATATGACCGAAAGACCCACCTGATTGAGCATATCCTGAATACTCTGGTTCGGAGTACCGATATGCCTCAAAATTGCAGTGGTGTAGGGACTGTGGCCAGCGAAACCATCTACCGCCACATTGCCTGGTTCAGTAGCATAGGAAAGAATCATCCCTTGAACACTATTAACGGCTGCCAGCCCTTCTCCTTTAAAATCTAGACCACGAGAAACACCACGAATGTTTCTTTCATAGGGATTGTTTCGACAGGCATCTAACATGACAATACTCAGGCGAGGCTTAGCGTCACTCAACGAAGACAGGAGAGCCCTAAGGTTTAGCGCCGCATCTTCAATTTCATATTCTTTGTTGATATCAGCATCAATAGGAATAAGAAAGTTCT